>JAJHUR010096006.1:0-13298 GCA_027495735.1 Lutjanus campechanus | reverse complement strand
TCTCTTGCTTCATGTTTTTTTCATGCATGGTGATTACTGTTTGAAAAGATGTGAAGACATAAAAAACAAACAAAAGCAGTACAATCTATGAACTTACCGCTGTGGATACTTTGGTTTTTAATGCCTGGAACTGTGGTGAGGATTGGTTTGTAAGTTCTTGTGTAAAATTTTGCTGCAACTTAAATTCCAACTTAAGCTTTGGTTCTGGGGGTGGTGCAGCTGTTGTGGGCACTGTAGTGACTGGTGGTGGTGAGGTTGGGTTGACTGATGGGGAAGTGGCATTATCTGGATGGAGAAAAAGAAGGGAAAGATGAAAAAGTTAATTGAATGTATGAGTTGGATTTATTTTACTTAAATGACAGAAAAGAAAAAGAAAAAAGAAAAAGGTTTTTTCTTTTTTCTTTCTTTCTTTCTTTTTTCTTTCTTTCTTTTTTTTTTTACATCTGGTCATGATTAATAATGTAGAAAAATAATATAGGTAAATATTAATATTAAATTAATATTAAATATTCAATATAAATATTAAGTGGTACCAATTTGTAAAAGTTTAAAATTATATAAGCAGCATCAACTGACAGTGACATAAAGTGTGGGTGACTTTGCATTACCAGGTGACATGGTTGAGATTGTTTGAAGTGAGGTTGCGTTGAATGGTGATGAGGTTGCATTAAGGAGTGAGGAAGTGATGTTTACTGTTGGTGAGGTTGCACTGATCAGTGGTGAAGTCAAGTTGACTGGTGATGAAGTTGTGTTGACTGATGGTGAGGTCATATTAAGTGGTGGTGAGGTTGTATTGAATGGTGGTGAAGTTGTGTTGACTGGTTGTGAGGTTGCATTTACTGGCGGAGAGGTTGGTTTGAGTGGTGGTGAGGTCATGTTGAGTGGGGGTGAAGTTGCATTGAATGATAGTGAAGTAGTGTTGACTGGTGGTGAGATTGTGTTGGCTGGTGTTGAGGTTATATTGACTGATGATGACGTTGCGTTGACTGGTGGTGAGGTAATATAGACTGGTGGTGAAGTTGTGTTGACCGGAGATGAGGTTGTGTTGACTGGTGGCAAAGTTACATTCAGTGGTTTTAAAGTTGCATTGAGTGGTGGTGCGGTTGCGTTGATGGGTGGGGAGGTCACATTGATTGGCAGTGAAGTTGCATTGATTGTTGGTGATGTTACATTAACTGTTGGTGAGGTTGCCTCAATCGGTGATGCAGTTGCATTGACTGGTGATGAGGTTATGTTGACTGGTGATGAAGTTGCATTGAGTGGTGGTGAGGTTGCATTGACTGGTCGTGAGGTTGTGTTGATCAGTGGTGAGGTTGCATTGATCGTTGATGAGGTTGCATTGACTGGTGGGGAAGTCATGTTGACTGGCAGTGAGGTTGCATTGAGTGGTGATGAGGTCATGATAACTGATGGCGAAGTTGCATTAAATGGTGGTGAGGTCATGTTGGCTGGTAGCGAGGTTGCATTGATTGGTAGTGAAGTTACACTGACTTGTGTCGAAGTTGCATTGATTAATGGGGAAGTGGCATTACCTGAATGGAGACAAATGGAAACATGAAAGTTCAGTGATTGTACAAATGTCTTTTTTTTCATTTGAAATGACAGATACTGGGGTAAAGTTAATGTGTTAGAATCAGTGTTTGAGTATGTGGCTCCCAAACTTTTTTCTGGCATGTCCCCCTTCAGAAGGTTAAAAAATAATTTGTGTTGTGGTCAAAAGATAATGACGTGTTGTCACAAGGTAAGGACTTTGTTATTTGAATGTGTGCATAAGTTATTAAAATATTGTCTTTTGGGACTCTCCGTGTTAAAGAGAAAAAAAGAAGGGTGAGGCAGACATTAAATATTAAGTGGTACCAATTTGTAAAAGTTTACAATTATATAAGCAGCATCAACTGACAGTGACATAGAATGTGGGTGACTTTGCATTACCAGGTGACATGGTTGAGATTGTTTGGACTGAGGTTGCGTTGAATGGTGGTGAGGTTGCATTAAGTGGTGAGGAAGTGATGTTTACTGTTGGTGAGGTTGCACTGATCAGTGGTGAAGTCAAGTTGACTGGTGATGAAGTTGCATTAAGTGGCGTTGAAGTTGTGTTGACTGATGGTGAGGTTGTGTTGACTGATGGTGAGGTTGTATTGACTGATGGAGAGGTTGGTTTGAGTGGTGGTGAGGTCATGTTGAGTGGGGGTGAAGTTGCATTGAGTGATAATGAAGTAGTGTTGACTGGTGGTGAGATTGCATTGGCTGGTGTTGAGGTTATATTGACTGATGATGACGTTGCGTTGACTGGTGGTGAGGTAATATAGACTGGTGGTGAAGTTGTGTTGACCGGAGATGAGGTTGTGTTGACTGGTGGCGAAGTTACATTCAGTGGTTTTAAAGTTGCGTTGATGGGTGGGGAGGTCACATTGATTGGCAGTGAAGTTGCAATGATTGTTGGTGAAGTTACATTAACTGTTGGTGAGGTTGCCTCAATCGGTGATGCGGATGCATTGACTGGTGATGAGGTTATGTTGACTGGTGATGAAGTTGCATTGAGTGGTGGTGAGGTTGTGTTGATCAGTGGTGAGGTTGCGTTGATCAGTGGTGAGGTTGCATTGACTGCTCTTGAAGTTACATTGAGTGGTGATGAGGTCATGATAACTGATGGTGAAGTTGCATTAAATGGTGGTGAGGTCATGTTGGCTGGTAGCGAGGTTGCATTGATTGGTAGTGAAGTTACACTGACTTGTGTCAAAGTTGCATTGATTAATGGAGAAGTGGCATTACCTGAATGGAGACAAATGGAAACATGAAAGTTCAATGATCGTACAAATGTTTTTTTTTTTCATTTGAAATGACAGATACTGAGGTAAAGTTAATGTGTTAGAATCAGTGTTTGTGTATGACAAGTGGCTCCCAAACTTTTTTCTGGCATGTCCCCCTTCAGAAGGTTAAAAAAGTTAACACTTCCCACCCAACAATGATTATCAGTCATTAGAGTTGGACGATATCTCAAACGATCATCGTGAGCCGATCCATTGGTGATTGCCGATATCTTTGCCCCCCCTAGGTTAGAGGTTACATTGAGTGGTGATGAGGTCATGATAACTGATGGCAAGTAGGGATGGGGCCGATCCGATCCGGTATCGGTATCGGGTTCCGATACCGACGTAATTCACGGATCGGAAATTTCCGATCCAACCTGCGGAGATTTCCGATCCATGAGCCATGTCTGTGCATCAATGTTGTCTGCTGAAATGACTCCACAAGTGATTCCCTGCAGGCTGCTCAGCTAGCTAGCTGCAAAATGTGGAATGGATTTCTTGAACGGAGGCGTGTCTCAATGAGAGTAATGAGACAGACCTCCGTTCAGGAAGTCCATTCCACAGTTTGCAGCCAGCTAGCAGGCGAGCATTGAGCAGCACTGTGATTAACCAACTTTTCATCACAGCATGTCCGCTGTGTGGAAATATTTTACACTAGAAACACCGCAACCGCGACCTACAATACAACGAACTTAATCAAACATTTGAAAAAGCACCGCGTTAAAGAGCACGAGGATTTTTTAGCCAGGGGGCAGAAAGACGACAGGAGCCGGCAAGCTCGGAGGCAGCGGCAGCAAGCAGTGGCACTTCTGGCAGCTCGGACCTGTCGCCGCGGCATTATGCTGCTGTTTTAGGCAGCTGCCACAGACCTCCCACGGCAAAATGCTGCTGCTGTCTTACGGCGTGTACCCACCAAAAGCGAAAAATTCGCGTCGCTTTTGGTGGGTACACGCCGACCGTTGCCACGGATCTGTCGCGGCAAATGCCGCGGGTTGAGGCAACAGCCATGGCAAATACTGACCGCGAGTGTTTTTTCCCTTTTTAGTGATGCAATGTGATTGAGCTGCGTGATTAATTAAAGATTAATGCCCCCCTTCCACTCCCACTCACACACACACACACACGTGTATGTGTGTGTATAATAGCATTAATTAATTAAGCAATCAAATAATTAATTTTTATGAAGTCTTGTTAAGTTTAATTCAGAAAGTTTGTTTACCATCTATATGCAGTAGATCAATCATGCTGATTAAGTAAAACCAACATTACAGGGCATGTGCTGTGTATTGTTTTTGGAAATATGACCAATATATGATACACATGGAAGTGCATGATTTTTCCCCCTATGGTCTCTTGTTGAAAAGAAAAATCACAATGAATCTTCAATCTTCAGCAGGTCTGTGGCAGCTGCCTCAGACACCAGCATTTACCGCGGCATTTTCTGACTTCCTTTTCTGACCTTACACTTACCTCAAGTTGCCTTTTGGGACATACATGCATACATTTCATACTTGCCTGTAGAGAGGAGTTTATTACAGCCTCATATGAAATCAACAATAACGATAATAATAATATTAAAGCAAATAGAGCACTGGTATCGGAATAGTATCAGTATCGGCAGATATCCAAATTCAGGTATCGGGATCGGATCGGAAGTGAAAAAATGTGGATCGTGCATCCCTAATGGCAAGGTTGTATTAAATGGTGGTGAGGTTGTTTTGTCTGGTAGTGAGGTTCCATTGATTAGTGGTGAGGTTGCATTGACTGGAGGGGAGGTCATATTGACTGGCAGGGAGGTTGTATTGATTGGTGGTTAAGTTACATTGACTGATGGTGAGGTTACATTGATTGGTGATGAGGTCATGATAACTGATGGCAAAGTTGCATTAAATGGTGGTGAGGTCATGTTGGCTGGTGGTGAGGTCATGTTGATTGGTGGTGAAGTTGTCTTACCTGGTGGTGAGCTTGTGTTGACTGGTGATGAGGTTGGGTTGAGTGATGGTGAGGTTGTGTTGAGTGGTTGTGATGTTGTGTTGACTGGTGATGAAGTTGCGTTGAGTGATGATGAAGTCATTGTAACCGATGGTGAAGTTGCATTAAGTGGTGGTGAGGTCATGTTGACTGGTGATGAAGTTGCATTGAGTGGTGGTGAGGTCAGGTTGACTGGTGATGAAGTTGCATTGACTGGTGGTGAGGTCATGTTTACTGGTGATGAAGTTGCATTGAGTGGTGGTGAGGTCATGTTGACTGGTGGTGAAGTCTCATTCAGTGGTGCTGGTGAAGTTGCATTGACTGGTGGTGAGGTTGTGTTGATTGGTGGCGAGGTTGTGTTGACTAATGGTGAGGTTGTGTTGACTGCTGGTGAGGTTGTGTTGACTGGTGGTGAGGTAAGGCATAGAATTCTTAGATGTTTTTGCAATTTTATCATTAAGTGTTGGCATCAGTACAAGTGTAAGAATTATAGCTGAGGTGTTTCCATGCCCCAACATAAACGAATGTAAAAAATGATACAATAATGTAATAAAAACATTTATTCAATATATGTCTCATTTGTGCCCATGAGAAAAAAATTGTAGACACAACATAGTTTTTTTTGCATAAGATAAGAGCCTTGTGTTATTTTGTAAGTTTGTGTGCACAAGATAGTATCCGTTTTCAACAAGAACAAAACTTGTCTGTACAAGATATATAAAAACATTGTGCTTTCAGGACTCTCTGTATTAACATACATTTGGAAAAAAAACAACAACAACAAGGTGGTGGTGGTGGGGAGGTCTTACCTGGCAACTGACTTGTAGGTGATGAAGTTGCGTTGACTGGTGATGAGGTTGCATTGACTTGTGGTGAGGTTGTGTTGAGAGGTGTGGAGGTCATGTTGACTGATGATGGAGTTGTGCCAACTGCAAATGAGACACATAAAAATTCAATGGTCGGTGTATGGCAAGGTGATTCATAACATACAGTTATTAGGGCCTGAACACTGACTGGTGTGACGTGCACCCTGTGTCACATCACCTCCAAATTCAACTCTGTGACCTTTGTACAGGATTTTTTAAATGGCTGGGGCCAGCGTGTTAAGAGGGATGAGGGAAGACTGGGAGTAAAAGCAATGGAGAGGGCTGGGGTACAGGGGCAAAAATCTTGGGGGTCATGAGAGGGTCTAGGAATAAGGTTGCTCAAAGGGCGCTTTGTTCTGGTTGTATTTCATGGTGATGTGGCTGTGTTGTGAGGTGACACTTCCTGGTGGTGAGGTCATGTGGACTAGTGGTGAAATCATGTTGATTGTTGGTGAAAAGTTTTTTTTTGTTTTGTCTTGTTTTGTTGACTCATTTACATTTTGCTGTTGAGAAGTGAAGTTTGTAAAGTAATGTCATGTTATATTAAATTTCAGAAACTTGTGTGAGGGAGGTTTCAGATATATATTTGTTTGACTTATCTTCCATCCTACCTAAAGAATAGGCTGTGTTTTAAATCACAATGGAGGTTATTGCAGATGAAAAAATGAGCTCAGCAATTACTGTTACTCGTTTTTACCCAGTTGATTTGATCAATTTAAACAAAAGTATTTCTCAATTCCCATGTTTGGTTTGGCAGCATCAAATGGCAGTGACATAGAGTGTGGGTGACTTTGAATTACTAGGTAACATGGTGGAGATCGTTTTGACTGAGGTTGCCTTGACTGGTGGTGAGGTTGCATTAAGTGTTGGGGTGGGGATGTTTACTGGTGGAGAGGTTGCATTGATCAGTGGTGAGGTCAAGTTGACTGGTGATGAAGTTGCATTAAGTTTCAGTGAAGTTGTCTTGACTGATGGTGAGGTTGCTTTGACTGACAGTGAGGTCATATTAAGTGGTGGTGAGGTTGTATTGAATAGTGGTGAAGTTGACTGGTTGTGAGTTTGCATTGACTTGCAGAGAGATTGTTTTGAGTGGTGGTGAGGTCATGTTGAGTGGGGGTAAAGTTGCATTGAGTGGTAGTGAAGTTCTGTTGAGCAGTGATAAAGTTGTCTTACCTGGTGGTGAGGTTGTGTTGACTGGTGATGATATTGTGCTGACTGATGGTGAGGTTGTGTTGAGTGGTTGTGATGTCATGTTGACTGGTGGTGAAGTTACATTGACTGGTGGTGAGGTTACATTGAGTGGTGATGAGGTCATGATAACTGATGGTGAAGTTGCATTAAATGTTGGTGCGGTCATGTTGGCTGGTGGTGAGGTCATGTTCACTGGTGATGAAGTTGCATTGACTGGGAATGAATTTGTGTTGACTGGTGGTGAGGTTGCGTTGGCCGGTGGTGAGGTTGCGTTGACTAGTGATGATGTTGCGTTGACTGGTGGTGAGGTTGTGTTGACTGGTGGTGATGTCATATTGACTGGTGGCAAAGTTACATTCAGTTCTTTCATAGTTGTGTTGAGTGGTGGGGAGGTCATGTTGATTGGCGGTGAGGTTGCATTGATTGGTGATGAAGTTACATTGACTAGTACTGAGGTTGCATTGACAGGTGGTGAGGTTATGTTGACTGGCGGTGAGGTTGTGTTGAGTGGTTGTGATGTCATGTTGACTGGTGATGAAGTTGCATTGAGTGGTGGTGAGGTCAGGTTGACTGGTGATGAAGTTGCATTGAGTGGTTGTGATGTCATGTTGACTGGTGGTGAAGTTACATTGACTGGTGGTGAGGTTACATTGAGTGGTGATGAGGTCATGATAACTGATGGTGAAGTTGCATTAAATGTTGGTGCGGTCATGTTGGCTGGTGGTGAGGTCATGTTCACTGGTGATGAAGTTGCATTGACTGGGAATGAATTTGTGTTGACTGGTGGTGAGGTTGCGTTGGCCGGTGGTGAGGTTGCGTTGACTGGTGATGATGTTGCGTTGACTGGTGGTGAGGTTGTGTTGACTGGTGGTGATGTCATATTGACTGGTGGCAAAGTTACATTCAGTTCTTTCATAGTTGTGTTGAGTGGTGGGGAGGTCATGTTGATTGGCGGTGAGGTTGCATTGATTGGTGATGAAGTTACATTGACTGGTACTGAGGTTGCATTGACAGGTGGTGAGGTTATGTTGACTGGCGGTGAGGTTGTGTTGAGTGGTTGTGATGTCATGTTGACTGATGATGAAGTTACATTGAGTGGTGGTGAAGTGATGATAACTGATGGTAAAGTTGTATTAAATGGTGGTGAGGTTGCTTTGACTGGTAGTGAGGTTGCATTGATTAGTGGTGAGGTTGCGTTGATCAGTGGTGAGGTTGCATTAATTGGTGGTGAAGTTACATTGACTGGTGGTGAAGTTACATTGAATGGTGATGAGGTCATGACAACTGATGGCAACGTTGCATTGAATGGTGGTGAGGTCATGTTGACTGGTGGTGAAGTTGTCTTACCTGGTGAGCTTGTGTTGACTGGTGAGGAAGTTCCGTTGACTGATGGTGAGGTTGTGTTGAGTGGTTGTGATGTCATGTTGACTGGTGATGAAGTTGCGTTGAGTGATGGTGAGGTCACTGTAAACGATGGTGAAGTTGTATTAAGTGGTGGTGAGGTCATGTTGACTGGTGATGAAGTTGCATTGAGTGGTGGTGAGGTCATGTTGACTGGTGATGAAGTTGCATTGAGTGGTGGTGAGGTCAGGTTGACTGGTGATGAAGTTGCATTGAGTGGTGGTGAGGTCATGTTGACTGGTGGTGAAGTCTCATTCAGTGGTGCTGGTGAGGTCGCATTGACTGCTGGTGAGGTTGTGTTGACTGGTGGCGAGGTTGTATTGACTGCTGGTGAGGTTGTGTTGACTACTGGTGAGGTCATGTTGACTGGTGGCGAAGTCTCATTCAGTGGTGCTGGTGAGGTTGCATTGACTGGTGGTGAGGTTGTGTTGATTGGTGGCGAGGTTGTGTTGACTGCTGGTGAGGTTATGTTGACTAATGGTGAGGTCGCATTGACTGCTGGTGAGGTTGTGTTGACTGGTGGTGAGGTTGTATTGACTGCTGATGAGGTTGTATTGATTGCTGGTGAGGTTGTGTTGACTAATGGTGAGGTCGCATTGTCTGCTGGTGAGGTTGTATTGACTGGTGGTGAGGTTGTGTTGACTGGTGGTGAGGTTGTGTTGACTGCTGGTGAGGTCATGTTGACTGGTGGTGAAGTCTCATTCAGTGGTGCTAGTGAGGTTGCATTGATTGGTGGTGAGGTTGTGTTGATTGGTGGCGAGGTTGTGTTGACTGCTGGTGAGGTTATGTTGACTGCTGGTGAGGTTGTGTTGACTGCTGGTGAGGTTGTGTTGACTGGTGGTGAGGTAAGGCATAGAATTCTTAGGTGTTTTTGCAATTTTGTCATGAAGTGTTGGCATCAGTACAAGTGTAAGAATTATAGCTGAGGTGTTTCCATACTCCAACATAAACAAACATAAAAAATGATACAATAATGTAATAAAAACATTTATTCAATATATGAAGTCCTGAAAAATAATATTTCTTCATTTTGTGTGCCCATGAGAAAAAATTGTAGACACAACATAGGTTTTTTGCATAAGATAAGAGCCTTGTGTTATTTTGTAAGTTTGTGTGCACAAGATAGTATCCGTTTTCAACAAGAACAAAACTTGTCTGTACAAGATATATAAAAAATATTGTGCTTTCAGGACTCTCTGTATTAACATACATTTGGAAAAAAACAACAACAAGGTGGTGGTGGGGAGGTCTTACCTGGCAATTGACTTGTAGGTGATGAAGTTGCGTTGACTGGTGATGAGGTTGCATTGACTTGTGGTGAGGTTGTGTTGAGAGGTGTGGAGGTCATGTTACCTGATGATGGAGTTGTGCCAACTGCAAATGAGACACATAAAAATTCAATGGTCGGTGTATGGCAAGGTGATTCATAACGTACAGTTATTAGGGCCTGAACACAGACTGGTGTGACGTGCACCCTGTGTCACATCACCTCCAAATTCAACACTGTGGCTTTTGTACAGGATTTTTTTAATGGCTGGGGCCAGAGAGGTAAGAGGGATGTGGGAAGACTGGGAGTAAAAGCAATGGAGACGCCTGGGGTACAGGGGCAAAAATCTTGGGGGTCATGAGAGGGTCTAGGAATAAGGTTGCCCAAAGGGCGCTTTGTTCTAGTTGTATTTCATGGTGATGTGGCTGTGTTGTGAGGTAACACTACCTGGTGGTGAGGTCATGTGGACTAGTGGTGAAATCATGTTGATTGTTGGTGAAAAGTTTTTGGTTTTTTTGTCTTGTTTTGTTGACTGATTTACATTTTGCTGTTGAGAAGTGAAGTTTGTAAAGTAATGTCATGTTATATTAAATTTCAGAAACTTGTGTGAGGGAGGTTTCAGATATATATTTGTTTGACTTATCTTCCATCCTACCTAAAGAATAGGCTGTGTTTTAAATCACAATGGAGATTATTGCAGATGACAAATGAGCTCAGCAATTACTGTTACTCGTTTTTACCCAGTTGATTTGATCACTTTAAACAAAAGTATTTCTCAATTCCCATGTTTGGTTTGGCAGCATCAAATGGCAGTGACATAGAGTGTGGGTGACTTTGAATTACTAGGTAACATGGTGGAGATCGTTTGGACTGAGGTTGTGTTGACTGGTGGTGAGGTTGCATTAAGTGTTGGGGTGGGGATGTTTACTGGTGGAGAGGTTGCATTGATCAGTGGTGAGGTCAAGTTGACTGTTGATGAAGTTGCATTAAGTTTCAGTGAAGTTGTCTTGACTGATGGTGAGGTTGCTTTGACTGACAGTGAGGTCATATTAAGTGGTGGTGAGGTTGTATTGAATAGTGGTGAAGTTGACTGGTTGTGAGTTTGCATTGACTGGCAGAGAGATTGTTTTGAGTGGTGGTGAGGTCATGTTGAGTGGGGGTAAAGTTGCATTGAGTGGTAGTGAAGTCCTGTTGACCATTGATGAAGTTGGCTTACCTGGTGGTGAGGTTGTGTTGACTGGTGATGATGTTGCGTTGACTGATGGTGAGGTTGTGTTGAGTGGTTGTGATGTCATATTGACTGGTGGTGAAGTTACATTGACTGGTGGTGAGGTTACATTGAGTGGTGATGAGGTCCTGATAACTGATGGTGAAGTTGCATTAAATGTTGGTGTGGTCATGTTGGCTGGTGGTGAGGTCATGTTCAATGGTGATGAAGTTGTATTGATTGGGAATGAATTTGTGTTGACTGGTGGTGAGGTTGTGTTGGCCGGTGGTGAGGTTGCGTTGACTGGTGGTGAGGTAATATAGACTGGCGGTGAGGTTGTGTTGACTGGAGATGATGTCATATTGACTGGTGGCAAAGTTACATTCAGTTCTTTCATAGTTGTGTTGAGTGGTGGTGAGGTTGTGTCGACTGGTGGGGAGGTCATGTTGATTGGTGGGGAGGTTGCATTGATTGGTGGTGAAGTTACATTGACTGGTACTGAGGTTGCATTGATCAGTGGTGAGGTTGCCTTGATTGATGATGAGGTTGCATTGACAGGTAGTGAGTTTATGTTGACTGGTGGTGAGGTTGTGTTGAGTGGTTGTGATGTTATGTTGACTGATGATGAAGTTACATTGAGTGGTGGTGAGGTCATGATAACTGATGGTAAAATTGTATTAAATGGTGGTGAGGTTGTTTTGTCTGGTAGTGGGGTTCCATTGATTAGTGGTGAGGTTGCATTGACTGGAGGGGAGGTCATGTTGACTGGCAAGAAGGTTGTATTGATTGGTGGTGAAGTTACATTGACTGATGGTGAGGTTACATTGATTGGTGATGAGGTCATGATAACTGATGGCAAAGTTGTATTGAATGGTGGTGAGGCCATGTTGCCTGGTGGTGAAGTTGTCTTACCTGGTGATGAAGTTGTGTTGACTGGTGATGAAGTTACGTTGACTGATGGTGAGGTTGTGTTGAGTAGTTGTGATGTCATGTTGACTGGTGATGAAGTTGCATTGAGTGATGGTGAGGTCATGTTGACTGGTGGTGAAGTCTCATTCAGTGGTGCTGGTGAGGTTGTGTTGACTGCTGGCGAGGTTGTGTTTACTGCTGGTGAGGTTGTGTTGACTGCTGGTGAGGTTGT
Source organism: Lutjanus campechanus (assembly GCA_027495735.1). NCBI lineage: Eukaryota > Metazoa > Chordata > Actinopteri > Lutjaniformes > Lutjanidae > Lutjanus > Lutjanus campechanus. Next base: position 1,444 of record JAJHUR010096006.1, on the reverse strand, counting down.
GTTGACTGCTGGCGAGGTTGTGTTGACTGCTGGCGAGGTTGTGTTTACTGCTGGTGAGGTTGTATTGATTGCTGATGAGGTTGTGTTGACTGCTGGTGAGGTTGTGTTGACTGGTGGTGAGGTAAGGCATAGAATTCTTAGATGTTTTTGTAATTTTGTCATGAAGTGTTGGCATCAGTACAACTGTAAGAATTATAGCTGAGGTGTTTCCATGCTCCAACATAAACAAATGTAAAAAATGATACAATAATGTAATGAAAACATTTATTCAATTCAAGATAAGACCCTTGTGTTGTTATTTTGTAAGTTTGTGTGCACAAGATAGTATCCGTTTCCAACAATAACAAAACTTCTACAAGATATATGAAAAACATTGTGCTTTTGGGACTCTCTGTATTAACATACATTTGGAAAAAAACAACAACAAGGTGGTGATGGTGGGGAGGTCTTACCTGGCAACTGACTTGTAGGTGATGAAGTTGCGTTGACTGGTGATGAAGTTGCATTGACTTGTGGTGAGGTTGTGTTGAGAGGTGTGGAGGTCATGTTGACTGATGATGGAGTTGTGCCAACTGCAAATGAGACACATAAAAATTCAATGGTCAGTATATGGCAAGGTGATTCATACAGTTATTAGGGCCTGAACACTGACTTTTTAATGGTTTGGGCCAGAGTGTTAAGAGGGATGAGGGAAGTCTGGGAGTAAAAGCAATGGAGAGGGCTGGGGTACAGGGGAAAAAAATCTTGGGATTCATGAGAGGGTCTAGGAATAAGGTTGCCCAAAGGGCGCTTTGTTCTAGTTGTATTTCATGGTGATGTGGCTGTGTTGTGAGGTGACACTTCCTGGTGGTGAGGTCATGTAGACTAGTGGTGAAATCATGTTGATTGTTGGTAAAAAGTTTTTTTTTTGTTTTGTTTGTTTACTGATTTACATTTTGCTGTTGAGAAGTGAAGTTTGTAAAGTAATGTCATGTTATATTAAGTTTCAGACACTTGTGTGAGGGAGGTTGTTTGACTTATCAGCCAACATCAAAATTACATACCCTTTTCATACTAGATGTTGTCACTATCAGTAGTGGAGTTCTCTTATTAGTTAGAACTCCAAAGTACTGCATATTTTTCACTCAGCTATTTTTCTAATCACAAAAATACTTATTGTTGATACTTTACTCAAATTCTAAGAATTAAAGGTGTAAACTAAGTTGGATTGGTCATCACATTTCAGCCACAATTTTTCAACCTTTTTCTTAATATTTTACAACTTTCTTAACCTGTCTGTGGCTCTTTGCTTCAAGCTAATAGAGTTGTCCAATAATAACCTAGTAATTATCTATATTTCCCTACAAATCTCTCCCCCCCACAAATATTACAATCATGTGTATAACACATATCAATGCAGTAATTCATCTCTTCTAACTATACGTGCTAAAAAAAAGTGCCATAG
>JAJHUR010096005.1:0-12493 GCA_027495735.1 Lutjanus campechanus | reverse complement strand
AAAAAAAAAAATCAACATCAGTTAAATTCTGCTAAATTCTGAATATTTTTACGGGTTTACCGTGCAATCAGACAACATTTTCTAACGGGAAACTGTTGTTATATATAGGCTAAATATCACTCTCTCCATGACCAGACACCTCTGGCAAAAATAGTACTTTCACCTTGCAGAAAATGGGAGTTGATTATCTACCACTGCCTTGATTGTTAAGGTTGTGTGTGCTATCGCCTGACCTCTGTGTTTTCAAGTGTAAGTTTGGATTCACCAAAGTCACCCACAATTCATTGCTGCCATACATATATATTTCCAGTGACAATTAATATTAATCAACATTTAACACATGGAAAAAAAGATATCATAACCCTGTAGCAATAATCGTTCTGATAATCATGATACAGATCACAAACAGACATTTCAAAATCAAGAACTGATGCAGCTCATTGCCAAAAGCAGAAGATGCTTTGCCTCATTGAAATGAATCTGTAGGTATTTCCAATGATTTGTAAGACGAAGTATAACACTGAGCTATAACTGGCAGTCTAACCATGATAGTCTGAGCTCAAAGTGGACACAGGCGAGATTGTGTCATTAAAATCCTCTGCTCCACCCTGGCTCTGGTGGCCTCCGTGCAGTGTATGCTATCGCGTCATACCAAGGACCGACGGTAACTGAAAGATGGGGAAGTGGAACTACAAATGAAATGCAGCAATAAGCTGACTAACTGAGGTTTTGCTGCTGACCCTGTGCAGAGCAGTACATTTCTTAGTTTCCTAAACCAGTATTCCTACTGGTTCTCCAAACTTAGGGTGTGCTGACCATCATCTACTGTTGATAGTACACTGACTATGGGTAAGTACCTTACAACCCCACATCAAAAAATCCAGACTACTCCCCTTCAGCTCTTGGTGGCACTCTTAATGACACATTTGCCATCAAGGAGCAAGAATAAATGTATGTTTCAAGGCCAATAAATGATGTGGCCACATATCTTATAAGCCTACTAGCGAATTGTATATGTCTCTGAATTATTTTTCTGAGGTCCTCCACATATGGAGATTCAGCCCCAAACTTTCCTCTGCCGAGGCTGGGATCTGTGGTAACATGACATGTTTGACTAATGGCTTCCTATCTTGTTTCTTGGAGGTTCAAGCTACCTATATTATGAATGTCTATCACAACTAAGCAAAATGTCATTAAAGATCACCTCACAGCCCAAACTAACACATAAAATATGCAACCAACCACATGGCATTAACATTGCACTATGCTGAGACAGGGTTTTAAAACTCTGCAAAGTTAGCACGGCAACAATCATCAATCTTTATTTGCAATGGTCTTATTGAATAAAGTTCTAGCAGTTCATGTTACAAAATAATCTAACAGGAATGTGTGCTTGCATATATTTAATTGGCCAGATGATGTTCCACTGCATGGATGCCCAAGCTAAGCAAGGTTCAACTTGTTTCGGGATAACTCTATGGTTGTTGTTTTTTTGTTTTGTTGTGGGCTTCCCTTGGCGTTGGGAGTCCCGCTGTGCCCACACAGTGGTCTTACTGAATGAAGATGCCGTATTTTTTTTCATGTAGGGCAAATATTGGTATAAACATGATCTAAACAGCCCCCAGTTTGTCTGAGGCAGCCTCATACATATAGCTTGAGGCCAGACAGAGCACTTCTCTGTGATGTTCTGTTTTGTGCTTTGGTAGTGTGAGAAACCTGAGATCTGAATTTTTCAATCATTCATCATGGACCATAACAAATTTGAGGCATTTTATTGATTTTGTATCATTGTAAACTTGTTGAAAGAAGATAATATTGATCGCCAGCTATAGACTAGCATGAACTAATAGAGGTCCCTTTGTGTCTTTAGTGCTTTGAACCTGTGTATACTGTTTACATCCTGTGTGATCTTCCCTGGTATGGTAGTATAAGAAGAGCATACAAATCTCAATCCTATCATTTACACAATGGTGCTTATATTTCGTTCCAAGACCAGCAATTGTCCTGTACTCTCTGGAGTACACAGGTGGGTCAGCATCCTGTCCGCTGTTTGCAGTGCAGAATGTGGTCTTTGTCTTCACACTCCACTGACAGTTTTTTCCTCCATACATTTGGTGCATTTTCGTATGGAAAATGAGGTCATGAGGAATAAAGACAACTCAATGTTTTTGACTTTTATGTTTTTTATGATGCTCATGTTTGATATTATGGTTCCATGTATGTTTGCTGGTGTTCTTTTGAAATTCTTTCAGGGTCTTTGTGGAAAGCAAATGCTCCTATAAGGGTTTGACTGATTGATTTGATTCACCAATCAATTGATTCATTGAGTCATTTACATGGTGTCAGGTGGTAAACATGGTAAACAGCGAGGTTCACACTTGACATTGAGGTTACATGCAATCCAGACTACTGTTGGTGGAATAAGTTGTTGGAGCCACACAGTTTCTATTAGGATTTATCCTCTGGTGACAATAGATGTCTGTATAACATGTCATGGTAATCCATCTACTATGAGTTGAGATATTCTCTGGGTTAAAGTGGTGGATCGACTGGCCATCATTGCCATTCCTTTATTTTGCCTGTGATGTTGAATTTTTTGCTTTTGTTCATGGGACTCTGTGTGAGTATTGTTCAGTGTCACTGCAGAAACCTTGAAATGTGAGGGAAGAACTGTCATGGGAGAAGCCTCTTCCACCTTTGAAATGGTGTGATGTCTATTACAAAAATATGAGTCAATGGTGTCATGTGGGCATGGCAACATGGACCCCAGGTGCATGGAAAAGTATTATACTTTCACTTTTGGGGATTTTGAAGTGCAAGTAAGCTTGAGCTAAATCTTTAGTGCTCATCTGTCGTATTTTGAAACATGAAAATGCTGCTTATTTGGCTTTGAGCCTCCATCTGAGACACAGATCTCCTTTATAGTGTATGTTCTCAAGTCCACACAAATGCCAAGTCAGTCAAGTCAGTTGTGTTTTAGCAGCAGCCTTACAGTGTGCTCACAGTAAAAGTGAAGCACATTTTTCACTTGTTTTACTCACTCAGGTTTGACTGCAAGACCTTTTTGGGATCATTTGTGTTTATTGTGTATTTGTGTGAGTTTGGCCGCAGGATTTTATTACTTATTGGTGTTTATTAGCCCCAAGCAGCCAGAATACATTAGCCGTAAGCTAGCTAGCAACAGCAGGCATCAGGGGGAGGGTGTGTGCCTGCATGTTTGTGTTCAGTTCAGCCTCTGACTGAACTCAGCACTCAATAGAGACTCTGGTTCTGTTATTTCCCTCCAGCCTCTCCTCTTTTCTCCCTCTCCTCTTTGTACATTCATGAAGTGAAGTGCACTTCCCCTCCAGTCAGCCAGTCAACATGGACGAAGGGAGACTAATTACATCATACACCCAACAGTGGGGGTCAGCACCTCTGCGGTCTGCTGCTGCAGCCAGGTTGAGAAGCAAGAGTGAAGATAAATCCACTTTTTAATCCCAAAAGTTTAAAAAATAAACTCTTAGCTCTCCTCCCGCAGGTAAACTGCCCTGGATCAGAGCAGACTTGTGTGACTCCGGGTGTTTAGCCTGGTTTGCCATGTTATTGCTCCAGAATGATTCCTCTCCGGCGCTCAGCAGCTGTCTGTCAGCAAGCAATGGTTCTGTCCCTCTGCTCTGCCCGCTCCTCCCCACACAACACTCGGCAAAGCCCAGCGATACATGTTTGATTCACACTTGTCATTGCTATACTGCTCAACCCCAAACTTTGCTAACAGCAAGTTTTTTTAGCAATTTTTTTGATCTAGTAATCATTGCTGTGACGACAGGTTGTTTGCATGATAACTGGAACATGAACAAAACATCCCTGTGATTAGGGAAATGCCTTTAACAGAGCTGGAGAGTTCACAACTTAGCCCGCAAAAATTGAATGTCCACCCAGGCCGCTCTACGTGCTCAAGTTAGACCATTTACCTGATAACAATTTTGTTGACCGTGCTCTTAGTTTTTATTTTTGATGAAAAACAAGAGCAAAAGTTCTGCTCATTTTTTTTTATTTCCACAAAAAATCAATTCGTATACACAGCTGCTTACTAAAAAAACACATTTCTGGGGGGTAGACACACAAACTTGACTGAAAACTGAAAACTCAATAGAAAACAGACAATTTCCAACAAGCTGTCAGGAAGGCCTAGTCAGTTGATGACCCTTAGGCCTATTCTGGCCTATAAATCACCTATAAATATGAAAAAAGTATATTATTAATAACCTGCAAACATTTTGAGTTTATGGTTGTTTACACTGTTTATAGAAGATCATCCTTTTATTAGTAGGCTAATTATCCCATTTATTGGTTACGTGTGTTGTAAAGCACAGAGACAGAGACTCTTTATTTTAAAAAGCTAAAACTCAAGCTGTTTAAGCAGAGAGAATTAGGAGAGTCAAACATTGTGTTTATTAAAACAACAAACTTCTTCTAATCTAGGATTACAAAGCTACTTTGTTTTACACATTTAAAGCTATAGTTGGTAATCCTGTTCAGAAACACTTTTTGTTATACTGGGTGAAATGATCCTTCCATCCTAAAAGTAGTCAATGCATTATGTATTCAGAAAAAGGAACGAAAAGAATCAGACCTTTGTGTCAGCTGCCGGCCTGTAAAAACTCTGACCAATCCCTGCCATTCGGTCCGAATGGAAAGGAACCAATCAGATGCCTTCATGTCTCCTGCTGCTCCCGTCCCCCTCTGTCCCTCCCTCCTCCCCGTGCGCACTCATCACGTTTCACTGTTGCCGGAAATATTCAGCACGCTCCTCAGCAGAAATACCAAATTAGCAGGAGAATAAGTTCATAAGAGTACTATAGCAGAGAAAATGCAGCCAAAAATACCACTTCCAGCGTTACTTGTAACGGCTCGCCCTGCTAAACAGGCAAAGAAAAGAAAGCCGGAGGCAGAAAAAGGCTGCAACGAAAAAGGCTCTGGATAAAGCTAGAGGACAAACCAGAGTCAACATTGGTGCAGCCTTTGAGCGGTGGAGACAACTGAGGCATCTGAAGGGCCTGAAAAGTTCTGCAGAGGTTGCTGTCTTTCTTGTTTTGCTTCAGGGGGATTTGTTATTTTCATGAAATATGTAACGTTTGCCAACTTAGCTGCTTTTGTAGCTCGTATTAGCCCAATGCTAACATTAGCTTCTCTGTCGGTGTAAGCCGGTGGTCGGTACATACTGCTTATCTAACTTATAGGATCTGTGCTTCCTGCACGGAGCATTGAGCGTTTTTACTCCATGTGGGGCGTGGTTTTGGACGGAGCACTGATGGGAGGGGGAGGAGGCGGTGGAGCTTAGAGGACGTGCCACTTTCAAATCTTGCTAGCTCTCCAACATTACCAACTATAGCTTTAAGTTCCTAACTTTACAGGTCAGACATAGGAAATGTAAACTCTAGCCCCTTGGCACTTTACTTTTTCAAATCTGGCCCTTCTAAAAATTAATTGAATAGGCCTGTCCTAGTTTGTGTCTCAGGAGATGGAACTGGTTGTCCATTTATTGCAGTGCAGGTGGTTCAATCCCCAGCTCTTCTCGTCCAAATGTCAAAGTACCCTTGATGCAAGACACTGAACCCCAGGCATGTGTGAATGAGAAAGCACTTTGTCAAGGTATAAAGGGGTTATATATCTCCACTTCATTTGTCCATAAAGCCAAAAATAAATGCCAACCTTGCCTTTTTGCCCAAGGAAATGTGAGTATTTAGCAGCATTTTCCTCTGGGGCTTTTCTCTTCGTTATGCGCTCCCTTTCAGCTTCACCTTCTTTCTTTCACCAACATTGTCCATTTTTTGTCATCAAACATGATCACTGCACTCTATGCACTGGTTGAATGCTGCGTTGATGCATGCTGATGTGTGTGAGACTTGTGTGTAATGACAGGCAGAGGTCCTACCATTAGATTAAAAGCAGGCAAAAGGGCTGACAGTCCTGAGTGAATGAACATATCTGTTCCATGTTTTTTTTTTCCGTTTTGAATGACTCATTTCATTTTGTGGTTTAAAGTGAGTACAGAGCAGTCAGATTCCCAGGCGGCCAGGAACCCGCCGCTGCTGATGGAGAGTCCGGCCTCGCCTTTATTTAGAGAAGTACAGTACGACATGCATCCTTCTCATGAAGGGGCTGTGTGCTAGAGCAAGGATCAAAGTTTGACTCTAACTTGTGCTGAAAATTTTACATTCAATATTTGTTGATAACACAAACTATCTGCAAAATTAGGTACTTGCAACACTTTCTTTCATATTACGTATGCAGCAACCAAAGTGTCTCAGCTGAGGAAACATTACGCCTCTCAGGTGCTCCCAGTTGGGCTTTTGCAGAAGAGTGCCTGGCGTTTTCAGTCGGGAAAACATGTTGCTTAACAATAACACTGGTAATGGTTTCAATTTTTCTTGCTCACAAATCTTATGAAATAAATTACAGTTAATTGATCCTATTAGCAAGTATTTCCTTTGTAGCTACAACTTGATATATCTTATTCCGCTGTGCCATAAAGTTGTTGCGTGAAAGCTATTAAAAACACACCAGTGAGTCACACCGTCACACTGGGTGACATGTTGCTCCTCTACCACGAAGACACTTATTTTGACTTAATTCCACAACTCAAACTGCCTAATGTCATAAATGCTCACTAATGTATTTAACCTTAGTTGAAATCAGTCCCCAACAAATACACGATTAGTGATATTTGCTAAGAATGAATGGTGCACAGCTGTTTTATGAAACTACTGGGCCTTTCTGAAACGTTTGTGACCAGTTTTTAAAGATTGATGTCTTTGGTAGGAACTAATTGGGCTTTGGGTTCAGTTCACTTGATAAAACTTTGACCAGCTCTGCTCAGGCGAAGAAAATAACTCTGTCCTTTTGATTTCAAAAGATCTCAGTCTGTGCAGCATTGCCGATAATGATGGGTTTCCCCGGTACCACATTAGTGTTCCTGCAGGAGACAATTACAGCTCAGTGAGAACTCTTTTTTTCTTTACTTCTACTATAGACATTTAGTCAGTGGTTGTGGTTAGTAAATTTCTCTTTCATTTCATTATTTGCATGCATGCAGGAGACTTTGTTAAAGCTGTGTTCTCCCACATACTCCAATGTGTGTTTCTATTAGGTCAAACTGATCTTTAACATAATGGTAGATTGACTTGCATTTAATAAGTAAACAGTTTGGCAAACAAATGCTCTGGAGCAGGAGTGAAAAAAGTGCCCCCTTATCTACATACGGAGCTGAGAATCGGTTTTGAATTCAGGATCAGGTTTGATTCAAATTGTCAGGTTCTCCAAGATCCTCACCCCACCATGGCAGGGAGCAGGAAAGTATTGATAGATGGAACACATTTGTTGACAGTCATAATTGGGGCTGGACAATATATTGATATTTTATTGATACTGTGATATAAGACTAGATATTGCCTTAAATTTTGAATATCATCCACAAAACTCATCATTATTTATCAGAAATCTCATTGTGTTATTTTGTGAACGCACCAATAGTCATCCCTACAGTATTATATATAAATATTGCGATATTTGATTTTGTCCACATGGCCCAGCCTTAATTCCCCTACAAGTGAAAGTTTTTCATTCTAAACCTTAATAAAAGTATGTGAGTATTATATTAGTATCAGACTATTAAGTGCTCATTGTGCAGTAAAATGGTTCCTGTTAGTGTTTTACTATTGTGCATAATGATTAATTTTACTGCTTCATTAATGTTTATGTTACTTATTTAACTTTATATACTGTGGGGTATTTTTATGCACTGTTATTATTTTAGAGAAAACATGTATATCGAGGAATAGCCCAAAAATATTGAGACATTATTTTTTCCAATGTCTTTTTGTTTCCAAGAAGGGTACCATAAATCAGCACCTAATAAGTAAATATACAAGTATAACAGAGTACACTGATTTCCTTATGTCCCCCATCCCTTCACTTCAACCCATACACCCAAGTAAACACAGCAGGTAGACAAACAAGCAAGAGAACAAATAAAGGAAGAAAAACAACAACAACAAATACACTTAAAACTGAACTAAACAAAAGGACAGAATCAGTGACAGAGTTAATGGTTATAAAAACTTTATAGGCCGTAATTTACATTGTATATTTATAAAGACTGCCATAAAACTAGTAAGAAAATAGGTGGGAACGGAGTTCTTGTCAGTCTCTCTAATGGCAGGAATTCTGACAATTGAGACAAATGAAATATTAAGGGGATCTGATTAAACTTAATTGTAATGAAGGATATTAATATACCCTGTATTTAAGATAACCCAAAACTCAACACTCACTCAACAATATTATTTAGAAGCCCTAATGCCCAGCCCTAGTCAGACATAGAATAGAACCAGAATTAGCTTTTAAAAGAAGTATGTAAACAAAATAAATAAATAAATCCTGTATTAAGGCATAGAGCTTCCTCACACATACGTGCCATAGACATCCATGTGTTAGGAGGCAACATGTTTATTCAGCAATTTAAATTTACTGTATGCAGAGATCTTCTAAAATTCTGTCCATAGTTTTGTAATGATGCCAGCTGTGACAACAGGCCTTGCGGAAATATGCAAGTCATTGCAAGGAAGTGCCACTGCTACAGCATGTGTATGTTTTTGTATATATGTGTCATGTGGTGTGTGTAGGGGGACGTAATTGGGTGCCAGAGTGTGAGCAGGGACAGGCGGCGTATATACTGTAGGTGGCTGCCAAACACTACATGTTTTCTGTGTTCTACTGCCTAGCTAGGCTCTCTGCCACTGGCAGAGTAACACACACACACACACACACACACACACCCTCCTCTAGGGTTGGCTAATGAATGGCTAGAACTAGATGGAGAAAAATGAATACATGAAGAAGAGAAAGAAGGAAGAAAGTAGAAAGGGTAGAAGACTGACTTGGTGGAAAAGTGGGAGCACAAGGTGATGGGATGCATAAATTCTCCTAACTAATTATAATGATTGTCATGTTTTTTAAATCACACATCACCAGATTATATAATTAGATGGATAGATAAGATATGAGAAAAATACAACCACTGGGCTGATTAAGGAATACAAAGTGGTACAGCTGAAAACAAGCACTTTCATGACTCTGAAAAAAGTGATTTTAGGATAAAAATGTATTCCACTTTCCACTAGAAAGAAAAGTAAGTTTGCTTCTTAGGTTAAACAGTTTTAACCTATGCATTACAAACTTGGCAAAAAGGTGTATGAGATCAGTGGAAAAAAACTGAATGCAGAAATTCAAATTGGAGACAAGTCAGTCTGAATTGAAACAGAAAAAGGAGCTGTGAAACTGGGGAAGAAAGAAATAGAGTTGTGGTGGCAGAGAAGTCAAAACTTCTCTATTTTCCAGAGCTGGAGTCAGGGTCAAGAGGCAGGAAATGGGAAAAGGAGAGAAGATAGGGGGAAGGAAGTTGCCTTGGGGCTTTTGAAAGTCTTAAAAGATGGGAGGCAAAAAAAGGAGGAGGAAACAAGCACGAAGGGAGGCAGTAAGCTCATTGGCTTGATCTAAGCTTCTCTTCTCAACCAACTGGGAGAAAAGGGGAAGGAATAGAGAGAAGAAAAAATAGAATGAGAAGGATGGAGAGCTGCTGTGGGGCCCTCTTAGTGTGATGAGAGGACAAACAGATGGTACATTGTGTTCACATTAGCATATCTTAATTTGAAGCAACACCACGATGCATCAATTTATGTGAGGGGGACAGAAAGGTAGTGCCATGACAAATTTTGTCACTGATATACCGAAAAGCCTCTCTTTGGCTAAGATAAAAAGGTTTGCTAGTGCCTTCAAAGGGATTTTACCTGCATATATAACTGTCAGACATCCCACATAAGTGTTTGTTTTCACCACCTACACCAAGCAGCTTTATTGCTGTTTGGGTGAATTTCAAACTTAGAACAAACATAATGAAGTTAAACAGCACTTTCCCCTGTTGGCAGCACCTCTACATGGAACCTGTTCCACGTTAGGCTCATATTGAGCCAGGGTAAACTCTGCTTCACAACTTTATTGACAATGTTTAAGCAGTTCTTTCGTGTGTGTGTGTGTGACCATATATTAAATGGTGGACAGAGCTTCCTGGTCTGAAAAGAGAAGTGAATTCCAGCTGCAGGGGGCAACTCCACTGGTTGCAAAAAGAAGTCTGATTATATGTACTCTTATGGCAAAATTACCCTACGTCTCACTTATTCATGACCTCAGTAAACAGTTTCCTGATGAGTTTTTTTGTCTCAATCAATAGTTTCAATTCTTCCTCTATACAACAGGATCGTCATTTTGTAACTTAGATAGATTATTCCTTAAATGTGGTGCTACTGTGTGATTGACAAGTAATTCTCAGCGAGTGTGTCCAGTGCAACACAGGGCTCGTGAAACTCAGATCGAACTGTCAAACTAGGCAGTGCTCATCAAAAATGGATCAATATTCTCTTACTACATCACCTATCTCTTGTCTAAAATGTTCTCAGAGGGGCGCCCCTGTAGCTGCGTTGGTAGAGTGTGTGCCCCATCTACTGAGGCTGTCAGTCCTCTGCAGCAGCCACCTGTTCGACTCCCACCTGTGGCCCATTTGCTGCATGTCGTCCCCTCTCTCGCTGTCCCCTTTCCTGTCATTTCTTCATCTGTCCCCGTCAAATAAAGGCATAAAGGCAATAAAAATGTCTAAAAAAATCATCCTAAAAAATATTCTCATGAACATGTTTTAAGTGCACTGTTAAGTTGTAATACGAGAAAATTTAGGACCAGGCAGGTCACTCTTATTTCCTATTGAATGGACGAGCCAAAATCATGCACTGTCTCAGGTTAGGGATGCACCGATACCACTTTTCTTGCTTTGTTTTTTCAGATCAAGTACAAATACTTACATTTGGGTACTTGCCAATACTGAGTACCAATAAGAGTGCTTCATAATGTCATTACAGTTCTTGCATCTTTTTTTTTATTACTATCAAATGATGTAGAATATCAGTGCTGAAACTGTCGCATCACCTCTAATTTTTTGTGTAAACATAAAAAGGTTATACCATGAAATGACGTAAGTTTGCATGTCAGTGCTGGAACTGTACAAATGAACACTTAAAAGCCAAAATGCAATTGAAGCATCTATGGCGCACTGCAGGCTTCAGATTTAAAATTCTAAAACCATAGAACCAGCAGTGTTTTACGAAAAGGTTGCTATTTATATGCATCTTCTTATTTCTTTAGTATCATTATTGTTAATGATAGTTTATTTCTTTAATAAAATATTGTCCTCTGTGGGGAAAAATCCTCACTTTTTTTCAGGTCAGTCTATATAATGACGAAACGGTGCGCGATGTTCATGTTTTTGTATTAAGGCAGCAGGATCATTTATATCAGTTTCAGTCAGTTTATATCAGTGAGGATGTTTTAGACCACAGCAGACAGCAAACTGAACACCGACACACTGAGGAGATGACGAGGGAGAGACAGAGTCTGGACACTTCATCATGATTTACAATAATGCAGCGAAGTGACAGACGTTTCATGGAGGAGTTGAGTGTCTGTCTGTTACTGAGACTGATATTTTAGTCACAGAACTGTACAGTAACATTAGGATTTATCGTCAAAAAAGTTTTATATCAGTTGGCACTTCACACACGCTCCCCTCCCTCCCTTCTCTGCTGCCTTTCTCTCCTCCCTCGCAGTTATGATTAATCGGCATCAAATAATAAAGTGTTTAAAAGTACACCAATCTGACTTAAAGTTAAAAAAAAACACACATACCACAGAAGTGTGCAGTAATATGATTCATGATCACGAGAAGTTTTTATAGCAAGTCGGCACATCTGTACATATTCACATGCTCTCTCCCTCTCCCTTCCTCGCTCTCTGCTGTGGGTCGTTTTTTTTTTCTTTTACCTGGTTTCAGGTGGAGCTGCAGCTCCATTAGCACTCAGTCCTCACGTCCGCGCCTGCAGACAAAAGCTCTAGTCCTTATTTGGTGCTCGAAAATCATAACAAGTTTGGAGTGTGAGCATCAAGACAGTTTGACGCGCATCAAGATGCTTTCAGTGCGCGTTCTGCCATTGAGAACAATGGGTGTACTTCAAAACACGAGTGTCAGGCGCCTGTGGTGTGGTTTGGCTCTTTGGTCACCAAAGTGACCTAAGAGCTCCTACATGTGGGAATAGCACCGCTATGATGATCGACTCTGCCACTGTACAGTGTAGTACAGTGAAGTTGAGCTGTTTTACACAAATTTGTATACGCTGGTAAAAATGTCAGGAGTGTATGAAGGTATGAAAAAATGGATACCATGCAAGCCTAATTCCTTATTAACCAAATTTAAGAAATTTACACTATGCAAGATCTGTTTTTGTTGATGAAATATTGACTAATATATCAGTAGCAGTTTTTTAAAAATTCTCAAATCTCTATTAGTTTCTGCCTCAAATCCACTGTCAGTCTGAAAATCTGTGAAAAATGGGCATCAAAATTTCCCAGA
>JAJHUR010096003.1:0-10676 GCA_027495735.1 Lutjanus campechanus | reverse complement strand
AGGCAACTGGACTTCATAGAGTTCTTGAAGACGTTTCGCCTCTCATCCAAGAGGCTTCTTCAGTTCTGACTGACTGGCTTGGGAGTTCAGGTATTAAACCACTGTGTGGTTGTTAACACCTAGAGGGGGCATGTGTCTCAATTGCCCCCCTTCCATTGTGTGGACCTTGAGTTTCACCTGGGGGGGAGGTGTACACCTCCCCCCCAGGTGAAACTCAAGGTGTACACTTCCCCCCCAGGTGAAACGACCACACAGTGGTTTAATACCTGAACTCCCAAGCCAGTCAGTCAGAACTGAAGAAGCCTCTTGGATGAGAGGCGAAACGTCTTCAAGAACTCTATGAAGTCCAGTTGCCTACAACAAACCTTGCTACGTTTACATAGCTTAGTGAAAACAAAGATCAGCATCCAGAGGACATAGTTAAAAAAGTATTAGATGTAAATTATATGTGGACAGATATTTAGGGGAGGTAATTACACTGTGGGTTATGACAAGGGAGTAGAGTGTTAGGACTGAAGGCTGATGAAGACAACTGCTGTCAAAACATGACAATTATTTAAAATAATTTCAGTGCTGGACATCAAAAAAGTAAGGGTGCTCCGATCAGGATTTTTGGGGCCGATCATGGATGACTGGAAGCAATATTGGATGATACTGATTACCAAGTCTACTTATCATGTAGGATTATTTAACTAATTTCAACAATATTGTATATTAAGATCTAAAATCAAGAGATGACAAACGGATCATGATTTGACAACTGTTTATTGGCAGGCAACAGCTGCTTAAAGGAACAGTGCTGATTATTTGAAGTGGGGTTGTATTAGGTACTTAATCATAGTCAGTGTATCAGCTACAGTATATGGCAGCCTGCAATTGGAGAAGCAGAAAGGAGTACTAGTATAGGAAGTCAAATAATGAACTGCTGCTACTACAACTACTACTACTGTTGCCATGCCGACCGCCATCTACTGTAGGTAATACACAGACTATGGATAAGTACCTCATACAACCCCACTTCAAAAAATCTGAACTATACCTTTGACTTCAGGTTAACTTTCCTGTGGAATGAAATAAGTGTACACAAAAATAAGTGATACACATGTATACTGAGGCAACAAAAATAAACTCCAATAGATGGAACAAAACACAGGGCCTTTATTGATTTACTCAAACTTGAAAGACTAAAACTGCAACAAAAAGGCCACTTCTAAAATATTGTTTCAAGTGAGTCAGCCCTTAATTTTTGCATCATGAGTCAATGGCTGGGTTAACATGCACACTAATTTTCCACTATTATTCTGAAGCAAAACCTTTTTAGAGCTCAAACTCAGTCAAAACAGGAGTGTAATAGCGAGCACACCTGGCAAAATTTTAAAATAGTACATAATAAAACACTGATTTGGTTCATTAAAACATACATATATGACGTTTGCGCAGGGAAATTGCGGAAAGCTATGGTGACTGTTCAAATATGCGGAAAAACTGGGTGTATTTGTGTTAATTTTTTGCATCATCGCAACTTCTGGTTATTCTGGTTATTCTTATTCTGGTTTTAAGACCATTTTTTTGAGCATGTACGCAGCACATTCAAAATATGCGACTCTTACCTGTTTAAGATCATCACTTTGTTGTAAAACAAACCAACTCGGCAACAGTTTGCCAGGCTGGCTGAGATATACAGACTAAATAAAATCCAAAATTTCTGGTCAGAGGGAGAAACACACCAGCTTTTAAATACTATGAACTAGACCTGCAACTGTTAATCAGTGTCTTTTCGTTTTTTAAAGTCTAAATTCTCTGTGCATTAGTTGGCTGGTCTATAAAATGTCAAAAGATTCACATTTAAGAAGCTAAAATCAAATACTGTAACGCCGACTTTTTTAAGAAGGTGATCAAATGAATGAAAGAGGGAGGCTGTGTTCATACAGACAAATCAAGTCTGCCACCAGTGGAAAACTTCTATAAAAAAAAAAGAATCTTGATGCATAGAAGCGTTCATAATGGAAACATGCACAATTGCATGTAAACTGAAATATTAGAGGACTATTCATTGTCATTAGCCATGTTAACAGCCTAGTAGGAATACTGTCTTTTTCAGAATAAGGGGAAAAAACTGGCGATTTTCGCGGCCAACACGTCCATCGCGCCGCGCAATCGTGTTCATCGCGTCGCCCGGCGCGATGAGGCGTCTAATCACGTGTTTGCATTGACTTTGTATGTAATCTCGTCGCGCGAAAAATTAGCGTCGCGTTTGGTGGGTACACGCCGTTAGAGGGACAGAGAAAGGGGGACAGATCAGTGTGATTCATATTTCTCAAAGCTTACTTCTTAAACATCAATGGCATATTTTTCTTTACAAATATAAGCATCTCCTCATTTCTGGCAGACAGCTCATTCCTCTCCTGTCCGACAACATCTCCTGCTGTGCTGAAAAGTTGCTCAGTATCCACACTTGTGCACGGTGCACAGAGGTAGGCCCGTGCCGCGTGTGCCAGAGCAGGGAAGCGGATTTTATTGTCCTGCCAAAACACAAGCGGCTCGCTGCTTCGTGGGATAACCGGCTCCGACAGGTACAGGTTTATCTGTGATAATGTTGTCGGGCTGCTGCTGTCGCCATCATGTTTCCCGTCTTCCTCCAGCAGTTCAGCATACATAGCATGCAAGGAGGCAGCTCGTGGCAGTTTCTCTGGGGGCTTGGAGGTGCTTGCTGTCACACTCTTCTCTTCATTCTCCTCCTTCGGCCCAGCAGCCAGGATATCAGAAAACACCGCACGGATCTGTGGCTTGAGTGCGTTGGGGAAATATCTGTCTTTATACCTTTTTAAACAAGAAAAGCAAAACAATATATTTATGTCATGCATGTTGTAGATTATGCTTGACACTTGTTTTGACTACATACAGGATTTGGCCTCATACCATACTCAATTTCTGTTTTTTACCGCACGGTTTTACTAATAACTCTTCCAAATGCTTACATCTGGAACATAAATATTCATTTTTCTGCTTTCTAGCCAGCACTTTAAAGGACCAGTGTGTAAAATTTAGTGGCATCCAGAGTGAGATTGTAGATGTTGCCGCCATTTCGGGCAAATCAAGACTGACCTGTAAACACACACGAGTAAACAGGTGAGCTGCAATTTTTCTGGATAAAAAGTTGTAAAATGTTTACATTTCTCAGGATGGATTTTAATGAAATGTAAACGTGTAATATGTATCCAGAAAAAACAGAGCTCTCTTGTTTACATGTATTATTAATCATGTGACTCCAACAAAGCACATGGGGGCAGGGCCCTTAATGACCCTCATTCACACCTCCCCCCCAGGTGAAACCCAAGGTCCACACAATGGAAGGGGGGCAATTGAGACACATGCCCCCATGCGAAACGTCTTCAAGAACTCTAGGAAGTCCAGCTGCCTACAACAAACTTTGATACGGATACCATGACCTGGATGACTGAGAACCTTCACAGACATTTTACATGTATTAGTTCAGTCTTCACCAGAACAAAATGGTGGCAACGTTGACATATTGCAACAACAGGCTGAAGTGGTCAATGCATTGTCAACATATTAGTCAATGGTATCGTTTCAACGTCAATGGTTTCTAGAGCCAGTGTGTGGTTTGTCTGTTCTGGACTACTGTAGAAAAATGGTGATGCAACATGGCGGCCTCCATGGAGGAAGACCCATGTCCTCTACATACAGTATATACATATACATATATATATATATATATATATATATATATATATACATACACACACACACATATACATATATATATAAACGTCCCATTTGGTAACAAATACACGTGTCTTATTTTTGAGTGATTATACACTGATGAAAACATCGTTCTGAATATTAGACATCCATTACATCCATTAACTGTGATGTGGTGTTTCCTGAAGGCATTCTGTGTGTTCCAATAACCATACTAACATTTGTGGTCCCAATATTTATATGTCAAATCCAGTATGCCATAAATACCAGGATGTCCTACTGCATCTGGTCGCATTTTGCAGTATGTAAGCCAGCATGAGTTTCTGGCTATTCTGACCCACAATCCCTTGTGATGGGCGTATGAGAAAGAAGATCAAAGTTTAAGGCGCCATGTTAAAAGGAAGTAGTATTTCCCAATTGTATGCTTATTACATGCAACAGTACACACTTTCTAAGGAAAGCTGCAGTGCATACTAAAAGTAAAAAGAAAAACTATGTGATTTTAACTCCTGCTTTCAGTCATTCCTAAATTTTCATTTTTTTCTGGACATATCGATAACTACGAAGTGATGAGCACTGTTTGTAGTTTTTTGTAGTGTTGAACTAAAAGGTGCAGAGGAGTCTGGAGATTTGTGGAACTATATGCTAATCTTGTGCTGGAAAAGGCTCACAGAATGGGGTTAAAACTTGATCACTAAAGGCCAAATACATGTAATATCTGGTGGCCACAGAGTAATCATTTGTGGTCTGTGGCCACAAAATCCCCTTAAATCTTACACACTGGACCTTAAATTCAACACAGCTGGACACACACAGGAAAGTAAAAAATGAGAGAATGAGGGTTTCTCACCTTGGATCAAGGACAGTGGCCATGGTGTACAGGCGCTCAGATTCAATATCATGAAATCTCTTCTGGACTGCTTCCAACAACGTTGCTTTTGACGTTTCCACCCCGTGGTCAGTCTCTGCTGTTCTCTCAAGCAGACGAGTTAAAGCTCTGATGGATGGTATAACATCTGCCGCGGACGCAGTCGATGAGCAGATCAGCTGGGTGAGCTCCTCAAAGGGGGCAAGCAGGGAAATCATATTCTCCATCAATTTCCACTGGCTGCTGGTGAACATGCAGGGTAAGTCATAGTCAGCTCCATAGGCACACAGGGCACTTTCCTGCTCCAGGAGACTCTGCAGCATATACAGAGTACTGCTCCACCTGTTGGGTGCATCTTCTTGTAGCCTTTTCACAGGCTTACCTAGATTTTTCTGAATGCTTTCAAGTCTTGAGTAGGCAAGCTGAGAGTGTTTGAAGTGGCTGACAATGCGTCTTCCAGATGATATTAGATCAGTGATGCTGTGTTGGGACAAAACTCCTTCAGCTACAGCAAGCTGGAGCGTGTGTGCCATGCAAGGCAGGCTGGGTAAGTAAGCATCCCTCATTGCTTTGTCCATATCCTTATCATTATCCCTTAGAATAACATGCACTTTCTCCTTTGGGATCCCCCATGCTTGGAACATGTGGATGAATGCATTAGTAAGAGCCTCGGCAGTGTGTGAACCTGAAAACTCCTGAGAGTGAAGAACTATTTTGTGTAGTTCAAAGTCTGAATCAATAAACTGCGCCGTCAGGCTCAGCATGGACATGGGACACACACTGGAGCTCCAGATGTGACTTGTAAAGCTGATCGGCGTGATGTTGTTCTTCACCAGGCTGTCGATGTGTGTATAAACTGTTTGGTATAAATGAGGCAGGCGGAAATCAGTGAAGTATTGACGACCTGGTAAAGAGTAGCGGGGATCCAAGTAGGATACGAGCCGTCTGAAGCCTTCTCCTTCGACGACGGACAGCGGCTGCTGGTCGAGGCATATGAACTCCAGTATTTTGGCTGATATTTCCTTTGATTTCCTGCTGTCTTTGCCGTAAGGTAGCAGTCGCTGAAATGTCTCTGTTGCAAAGAGCGGAGAGAGTGCAGGCTGTGCTGCTCGCTCCCTCTCCCTCGCTGCCTTTGTGCTAGCTAACTTTTCAAACTCCTCGTATTCCCGAGGGTGACGGACTCTCAAATGTCTGATGAGGTTCGTGGTGTTGAAACTTTTTGGTCGCGTTCCTCCACGGGGGATTTCCTTTAAACAAATGTTGCAAATGCCATATCTTTTGTCTATTTCAGATACCTGGTAAAACTGCCAGACCGGGGAAGCCATTGTCCTCCTGCTCGACAAAGTAGGTCTATCTGCGGACTCGTTAGCTACAGGAGCTACAAGACACACCTACTACATGGTACGCCCCTCGAAACGGCGCCAAAACTGGCTGGGTATGGTTGGAGAAACATCTCAATGGGGTGTGTTATGTAGTGAAGTGGGAGTGACACGTAATATAGTAGGTCTGCGTCAGTTGTATCTAGAAGGGAACGCTAAACCTGCGGAAGATCTCGCGACAGTGCATATTTTGACTTAAACTATGATCTTTCCCTGATCTTGACCAGTCGTTTTGTGTCCCAGATTTCAACCACATCATAGCCACATCTTAAACCATAATTTAGTTTGTACAACGTGTAAAATGAGGAAAGAACACGTGCAAATCTCGCGAGAGTGTCGCAAATCAAGGGTTTCCTTCTGGACACGACCGTCGACCAATACTGCGCATGTGCATCTCTCAACAGAGATGAGAAGGAAACGAGATGGTTCACTGCCTCACTCGTTGGCTATTTCTATCGTAAGCTCCAGAAAAAACGGCGTGATTAATTCAGAATGACACTTTTGTAAAAGTTTTGACCACAGAAGGTTAGAACATTCAAACGTTTTGGCTAAATTCTGAATTAAACGCATTTTCTAAAGCTGATTGTGTAAACAGATAGAGTAAGGCAGTGAACCATCTCGCTTCTCTCTCGTCTCTGTTGAGCTGCACATTACTGCGCTTCAGCCATTTTACCGTTTGGGTCATCTGATCGGCTCTTCTGATCGGCCTCTTTAAGGACTACCAATGGTAGAGTATTCAGGGGCGCTATTGCCATTTTTAGAGGATGGGGTTATCACTGTCACTGGTGATTTGTCATTGTGGTAAAATTCAGCATCAGAATGGTTTAAAGTACACACCAAAGACAAATGCCTACATAAAGTGAAATCAGTAAAACTATGAATACCATATGTTATGAAGTTTAAGGTTTTCTTTTTTGAAATAAAATTT
The DNA here is from genome assembly GCA_027495735.1 of Lutjanus campechanus. Taxonomy (NCBI): domain Eukaryota; kingdom Metazoa; phylum Chordata; class Actinopteri; order Lutjaniformes; family Lutjanidae; genus Lutjanus; species Lutjanus campechanus. The sequence continues at coordinate 3,778 of JAJHUR010096003.1, read as the reverse complement.
CTATTGATAAATGTATTGTTCGTGACATTGAATATTGATTGTAGGTGGACATCATTCACAGTGATCCTGTCTTCAGATGAATGTAGTTTTAATGTCACTTATTTCCCTGTAATTGACATGTTATAGCAATGTTAATTACTGGACAGAGTGTTATGTGTTGTTGCTGCTGAGTTCACACGTTAACTTATCCTAAATCACCTTTCTCCAACAAGGCTTTCGTGTATTTGACGATCTTGACTGTGCTGATCTTGAAAATACGTTGTTTAAATGTTATCTGTGAGTTAAATATTGTTTTGTTATCATCTCTGACCTTTAATGTTGATCAGATGTGAACCTTTTGAGTAATAAGTTTGTGAACCACTGATTTAAAATGAATATCGGCCGATAACAACCGATGGCCGATCAATCGGAGCACCCTTATCAAAAAGGCTTGTAATCAAATGTAAAAGAAGCAAGAAGAATTTCCCATAGATTCAAAAGCAAAACAACACAGAAAAAATGTCAGCAATAATCGTGCCAGAAAAAAAAGAAGATATGTGCACAAAAGAACAGTTTCAAAATGAGATAAATGATTGGCATTTATCTCTTTTTGACAAAAACTGTAATGAAAGAAATGTGAGAGTTGCAAGCTGTAAATATTTATCAACCTGGTAAAAAAATTTTTTTTACCGCAGTTTAACACAGCGTCTTGAAATCTGTGACGCAATTTGTCCAGTTCAGTGACGCTCAAATGAACTATAGAGCGGTGGAACTGTGATGAGGACAGATTTTAGGATCTTACCCCGTGCCTCTGTCAGAAGAAGACGGCTTGGCTATCGGAGAGTTCTGCCTTGCTTGAACTTGAGAGAAAAAAAGAAGAGAAGCTTAATTTAAGATTAACATTCACAGAGGATCAGATCTCAAATATTGTTGCTACATCAGAGCAGTGATAAGGACCTGTTTTGTGATTAAGTGTGCTTGTTTTGTCCGCAGTTGCTGAAGCTGCGCTCTGAGCAAAGCTTGGTTTGGGGATAGAGATGGTGATGGAGGGGACGGATCCACCAGCCTCAGTCCTCTTCAGGAAAGACGACTCAGCCAGGCCCCGCTTTAACAAACAAAAAAAGGGCATAATTAATGCTTCATAAAAGTTCCACAACACAAGCACTTTCTCTCTCTGGAATCACACTATCATTAGACTGATATCCTCGCAGCCTCACACCAACCTGATGCAGTGACGTCTGTGTGGCTGCTCCGGTGGACAGAGGCTGTGGGTAGCGGGACGTACCCTGCAACACATCCATGGGTTTAGGAGGGAAGCTGGAGCTATGGATCAGATCTCTCAGAGACTAGATGTAGAGAAAAGTTGAAAGAATAGCTCAAGTTTTAAAAAACAGCCAGTTTAGCTTCTACTATAGGTTACTATGTCCGATTGAAGCCGGAAACAGTAGGTGCTGGAGGAGACGTCAAGGAACAAAAGAAAACTTCAGCATTTCTCGACAATCAAATCTTGGCACAAGAAATCTATCATGAACCTTAAAGGGCACAATATAATCTAGTCGTTAAATAAACTAGATTCATCCTTCTTTTTGAGGCAGAAATCAAGTTTTATCAAAACCTTTACAACTATAATCAGTGAAGCTTCATGTGATTAAAACAAGGAAGTGGGCTGAGGACAACACCAATGCTGGCAACTTCCGCTTCTGGTATTTATTTGATAAGGGCAGTCTGCAAATACTCTGCCTGACAAGCAGCTCATGTTTGGCATACAAAACATACAGTACATTCTCTTTATAACTAACCTGAGCAGGTGGGAATCCTGTGTTGTGAAGCATGGACGATGTGGGACTTCTGGGGTTGGGGTGGGAGTTTCCGTATCTGCGTCCCGGCTGGCCCATGCTGGGGGGAGCTTGTGAGGGGGAGGACCCACCGTGGATGGGTCTGGTCGGGGGTGGAGGACCGGGGGGTCCTGGGAGCCTGACGTTTTGGTACCAGGACCAGTGGTTCGGAGGGGGCTGCCTGTGGGGCTGCTGGGAAAGCTTATCCACCTTAGACAGAGGAATAAATGCATAGTGTTTAGTATGGTGCAGTGTGGAAATAGTGGTAACATTTTCTATAAAGGTCATGCCTATAATGCATTGTAAGCACATTCATAATTAAAATGCATTTATAAGGCTTTATAAGTTGCTAACAACCTTATACAGTGCTGTCGTTTTACATAGAGCTCAACAAGTCATGTGATGTCTCATTATTGATGTTTATAAGACATGATTCCATTTCAGAAACTTAGAATTTATAAATATATGTTGTTACAAATGTTGTTGTGCATGAATAGTCTATACTACTCCAGAGAACAGCTGATCGCGCTGAGGCCGGCCGGCTTGTCAGCTAGAACATCAGCGGTCCCTGCTGAACTATGGAGGAAAACACACAGAGGACGCAGGGGAGGATTTAAACAACAGATGAAAAAAGCTGGGTCGAGACAACGGAGGCTTATGGAGAAGAGGAGATATAAGCAGTGTCTCCCCTCTCTCATCATGGGCAAAGTGAGGTCGCTGGCAAATAAGACGGATGAGCTAACAGCACTCGCCAGAAGTCAGAGGGAGTACCGGGAGTGTAGTCTGATGTGCTTTACGGAGACATGGCTGCACCAGGACATACCCGACGACGTCTCCATCAGCGGCTTTCAGACTGTTCGGGCCGACCGGGATCGCACTGAGAGCGGTAAGCGCAAAGGAGGGGGGCTTGCCGTTCTAGTTAATAACCGCTGGTGTAATCCTGGTCACATTACCATCAAGGAACGCATCTGTTGCCCGGATATTGAGCTGTTGGCTGTTGGACTCAGGCCGTATTATTTGCCCAGGGAGTTTTCACATGCCATTATCGTAACTGTTTACATCCCCCCCTCTGCCAACCCGACGTTGGCATGTGACGTCACTCACTCAGCCATAGCCCGTCTGCAGACTCAACACCCGAGTGCATTCATCGCCATCTCGGGTGACTTCAACCACGTCACCATGGCAACAACCCTGCCCAACTTTACCCAGTATGTTAACTGTCCTACTAGAGAAGGGAGAACCCTGGACTTGCTGTATGCAAACGCTAAGGATGCATACAGCTGCTCCCCCCTCCCCCCTCTGGGTAGGTCAGATCACAACCTGGTGCACCTCAACCCCCGCTATGTACCTCTAGTGAGGAGCCAACCTGCGACCACGAAGACAGTGAGGAGATGGTCAGAGGAGGCTTATGAGGCACTACAGGGCTGTTTTGAGGTGACAGACTGGCAGGCACTCTGTGAGCCGCATGGAGAGGACATTGATGGGCTCACAGAGTGCATAACTGACTACATCACTTTCTGTGTGGACTCCACTGTCCCAGCCAGGACGGTCCATTGTTATCCAAATAACAAGCCGTGGGTAACAAAGGACATCAAAGCCATCCTCAATGCAAAGAAGAGGGCTTTCAGAGCTGGTAACAGGGAGGAGGTGAGAACGATACAAGGGGAACTAAAGGTGAAAATCAGGGAGGCTAAGGAGAAGTACAGGAGGAAGCTGGAGTGGAAGCTCCAGCAGAACAACATGAGAGAGGTTTGGAGTGGAATGAGGACCATCACTGGCTTCAGGACCAACAACAACAGAGGAGTTGAAGGCAGTATTGACAGGGCCAATGAACTGAATCTGTTTTTTAACAGATTTGATAATACTGGCCCTGCCCATCCCCCCCCTGACTCTTCTGTTGTATGTTTTGGACAACAACTGCCACCACCCATCCCCCCCTCCACCCCTCCTCCTCCTTCTTCACC
>JAJHUR010096001.1:0-20064 GCA_027495735.1 Lutjanus campechanus | reverse complement strand
TTTTTTTTTTTTTTTTACAATAAATTTACAATTGTTGCAATCTGAATACTAGATTTAAACATTGGATTTGCCCCTGGTTAACATTTTATCTTTTCATGCAGAAGTAAAGATCTGTGAGGTCAGAAAAAACACCAAAATGCAACCACCAACAGGTCCATGATACTCAATTCATGACCTAAGACAGGGTGCCGGGTGGCCAGCAAACCATTTTCTCATTCACACTCTGATTTTTTTCTTGCTGATACCAATTAGTAACTGTTCAATAATGTCTCTTAGCTGTTACTTGGGAAGATGCATATTAGCTTACACTTAAAGAGTTTAAATTCTGTCCCTGTTCATGTTTACGGCTTGTTTATTAATTATTTCACCATTTTAGTTATTGCATGATGGAAGATGTTCCAGCTATGTTTACAGCTGGATATAAAGCATATGCAACTAGAATACATTTGCAGCCGTTAAAATGCAGTTAAATACCTGATGTATTTGTTATACCTGATGTATTTGTTGTAAAGTGTCATTTAGTGCCATGTTATTGTCAAGTCAATTAATCTGACAACAAAGAATTTCAAAGAAAGATAAGGTGTGGGCCTTTTAAGAATGTTTATTGATTTTATCTGATAAATATCATTTATCTTTGTGATGTAACATAGGGAGTGCTGAGTCATAAATAGTAAAACTTGGTTTATCGTCAAACCCCATGTCAATATGACGCAGTAAATGCATACTGATGTATTTTGTACATCTGACCCTAGTGCTGTGCGTTTCATAACCACCACCAGGCGTCGCCGTTACTCTCCTCCTGTCCACGAGTCTGTTTGCCATCTGCCGTGCGGTCACGTGACTCATCTGTCAGGGGACAGCATGGCGGACATGCATGTGGAGCCTCAAAACAAATTGCACCGATTGTCCAGCTAACCCCGCCGCCAGAAACATCGATACTGCGCTGAGAGCCGGGCCGGCGGTGCCCGAACAGACAGCAGGATGGACGAGGACAACAAACTCCAGTTCCCGTCTCTGCCCGCGACCAAGGAGGACCTTCTGGTGAGTCCACACAGACAGGCAGGCAGCACCAGCAGCCTGTGTTAGCCGATACAGCCACTGTGTCTGTCTGTGAGGCTAATCTGAGCTATCCTCCACTACAGCTGCCTTATTGTCTACAGGCTGCTAAAATATGCGCTCAGCAGCAAACTATGTGTTTTAGAGCATTAATGCGGATCTGTGGAAGTGTCTTTTTATTTGAATATGAGAGTGTCGATGTCTCTTAAAGGCTAACTAACGTTACTGTTCACTGTGCCATCACTTGAGTCTCCCTACATTAGCCACGTATGTACACAAAGTCAACTGGTTCTCATTTCTCACTCTGTCTTATGGCTGAAATACCTTCTGTAACTGTCACGCCAACAAAACACCGTCCCTCAGCTTCTAACCTAGATTTTAAATCTTCTGTTACAGGACTGGGCTTATCCAATGAGACGAGAAATGCAGGTATGTAACATGAGTCTTTAGCGTGAAGAAGAATAATGTTGACAGCTGAATGTCCTTATTCCTGCTCCTCCAGTGCTTCACTGCGCAGGTTTGTTCTCCCCACATTTGATAGCAGTTTCAAAGTGAATATTCGTAAAAAATTACATTATCTGTCACTGTCTGTACCAGTGATAATGTAGAGCTCCAACAATTAATCAATTTGTTCTCAGCAAGTAATTGTCAGTCATTCCAATAATCGATTAATCTGTGTGAGTATTTTTTTTTTTTTTTTTTTTTTTTTTTAAGAAATAAAAGTTGAAACTCTGTATTCAGTTTTGAAAATGTGTACATTTTCTGGTTTGTTTACTCCTCTTTAACTGTAAACTGAATATTAGGGCCACAACTAACAATTATTTCAATCATCAATGACTCTGCTGACCATTCCCTTGATTAATCCATGAGCTGTTTGGTCGATTAAATGACAAAAAGTGGTTAAAAACATGTTGATCAGTGTCTTCCAAAGCCCACAATGACACCCTAAAATATCTTGTTTTGTCTACAACCCAAAGATATTCTCTTTACTGTCATAGAGGTCTAGAGAATCCATAAAATAGTCAATATTTAAAAAGGTGGAGAAAAAAATCCTTAAAAAAATACTCAAAGCAATGAATTCCCTAAATCTAAATAGTTGGTGATTAATTTAATGGTTGATAACTAATTGATCAATCAACTAGTTGTTACAACTCTATTGAATATCTTTGTGTTGTGGACAGTACAAGACATTTTAAAATGTAATTTTGGGCTTTGGGAAAACATAAGACATTAAGGTGAGTTCAGCCCCATCGCTCAGTGGGAGTGGGGGGGTAAAAATCAACACAGCATAGTATCACAATATTTTGGGTCACAATACTGTAGCAATACACAGACACAAGTAGGCTCTCAAGCTTTTATTGTGTGCCTATTAATTTTGCAAATGCAAACTTTTTTCACATGAGATGACAAAGTTTTATTAAATAACTAATATTAGTCAGTCTGCCCGCATGACAATTCTTTTTCTGCAATAAAAATGATTGAAGTGAGATAATCCGACCAAAAACTTGAAAACTAACTCTTTGGCAATATATTACTGCAATACTCAGTGTGTTGCAAAATGTTTACAATTATAATAATATCATATCATGACTTAAGTATTATGTTAACGGTATTGTGGGGCCACCCCTATCACCCAGCCATAGTTCTGAGGTCATTTTCAGGTTAGAAAATATGTTATTTAGAGGCTCAAATTACACATAGTGATTGTCATATTAATTGCTTATGGAATATATATACTGGTTGCATTGTGTTCATAAAAGGCTTAGTGTCTCATCCTGAATGAATTAAAGTGTATGAATTTTTTTGAATGTCCAGTAATGTCACTGCCTGTGTTGTTAGTGATGTCTTGCTCTGTCTTTATTTTCAGGAGATATTACCAGGACTGTTTTTAGGTCCCTACTCTGCTGCAATGAAAAGCAAGGTAATTTTTTATCAAATTTAACCACTGCTGCTTGGCGACAGTGACACAGAGAAACTAATACATTGTTTACTCATATTTTTATAGCTCATATTACTTCTCTTCCTTTTCTCGGTCTAGCTGCCAATTCTTGAGAGACAGGGCATAACACATGTTGTGTGTGTCCGCCAAGACATTGAAGCCAATTTTATCAAACCTAATTTCCCTCATACATTTAGGTAAGTAAGGAGTCAAATGATTGCTGTATTTTACTTTCAGACTTATTTATATTTAAATATTTAATGTGAACTGCTAACTGTATTTTTGTGTGAAATGATGCAAAAAGTGAGTGTTATTTGTGCTTTCTTGCTAACCCATGAACTAAATGTTGTTGTATCCTTGCAGATACCTTGTGTTAGATATTGCAGACAATCCAGTGGAAAATATAATACGATTTTTCCCTTCGGTGAGTTACAAAGAGAGCTTTTTACTTCTTTCTTTACAAGCTTTTCACTGGAATATGCAGTATGTCTGATATTTCATTTTCCTCCTAACAGACTAAAGAATTTATTGATAGCTGCTTAACAACAGGAGGTAAGGATGCATGCAGTTTCCATTTTTCATGCTCAGAATGTCAAGTCAAAATAAAGCCTAATCAACAATCTTTTGTCTTGCTCTTCTAGGAAAGGTACTGGTTCACGGTAATGCAGGGATATCAAGAAGGTGAGATTTTTTATATTTTTGCATGATTTCACTTCATGTATTGTATCTCATTATGCACTGAATTTACATTACACCCTTTTTTAAATATATACACACACACATAACATACATATACATATACATATATATATATATATATATATATATATATATATATATATATATACTTTTATACTTGATACTGGAGCAGCAGAGTTCAGATTAGAGCTGTGGATATTAAACTGTCTCTCTTATTTCTTCTTTCAGTGCTGCCTTAGTGATTGCATACCTTATGGAAACATTTGGGATGAAGTACAGGTGAGTTTTTATTTCCTCCTTACATCAAACTGTGGCTTCCTATTTTATGCCAGAAGACTACAAATCTAACATTTTTTTAATATATCAAAAATATGTACATCAAAGAACAAATGGATTTAGAAGGATAGTCAATTTTCTTTTGTACGACTGTGTGACAACCGTATATAGCATGCCCCACATACAGGGTCCAAATTTAACTTTTTGGTTTAACTACCAATGGTTGGTAAATTAAACTAATTTACCCGGCTTTTTGATGTTTATTATTGAGGTTTAATTTTGAGGTTTACTATTGGTTAGACAAAACAAGCATTGTGAAGGTGTCACTTTGAGCTCTGGGTAATTGTTACAGAATTTCTCACTATTTTAAGAAATTCTAGAAACAAAAGATTAATCCATAAGAAAAATATTTAATTGCAGTCCTGTGTAATATAGTTCAAAATGAGCTTTGCCTCAACCAACTGCAGCAATACAACCCTGCTTTAAAATTAATGCATGAAGGATAATAATCAAATTATATTGTATAACAGTCACAGGTGATATTGTTCTGTGCATTGAGTAGTTTTACTTATAATTTGAGTACATTGTCTTTACACACTTAATAATGATACAATGTTACTACGTTTTTCAACATCCCCAGCAGCCTAACTTCACTTATGTGCTACCTGGCCCTACGCTTTGATTCCAAGTTATTTATTGGCCACCTGGCCTCTGACCCCAATTTATGTTTCCACCAAGATTTGTTTGTGTCTCCTTAATGAATAATTGTATAAAACTACAGAAACAAACTGTAGGACGGTGTGAAACACACTGCAGCAAAATTCTTAGAACATAAAATGTTGCATCAAATAGATGCACTAAGCAGCTGTGTCGATACCTTACTGTTCACTCTGTAGGGATGCATTCAGCCATGTCCAGGAGAGGAGGTTCTGCATCAACCCCAACGTGGGCTTTGTGCATCAGCTACAAGTAAGTCTTCACTTCAGTCTTCACTTCAGTCGCAAGGCTTCCAATTCTGATTAGTCAACATGACAGTCCAATTCATAAGTGATCATGTACAGCTCATTCTTTCATACTAATATACATGCACTATTAACTTGTTAGACAACAAAATACACTGCACCTGACTCCTTGACTTAAAAGGGAGTGTCTGTATCAGTAATGACTGCAGCAAAATGATTCGGTATCTGGAGCTCTAAACCTTTCATTTGCTATTAGGAGAGCAATGTGAAATATGTGATTGAAACAGTAGATCATTGTCCTGAAACAGGCTCATTCAGATGACCTGTTATCTTACAGTATGTGTTCTCATTCTCACTGATCTGCTCCTGGTGTGACTGCAGAAATTATTTTCCTATCTTAAGTGTGCATATGCATCCCTGCAGTCGTATTTTAGCCAACCCGTTTGCCTCATTTAGGAAGCCACTTTCTATTCTGACATCTGGCCAGCAAGCCACATTAAAATGAGTAGTTTCTTTTTGAGTGCTACATTGTGCTCCTGTGAAGGCAGATGATATGTGATATTTGATAGGTGATATTTGATGTTATGTAAATATTTCATTTCAAAGCTGCTGGTATATAAATGCTGTATCGGTGGTAAATCCCTGTCCTAATGAAATATGACAAAAGCGATATTCTGGTATTAGCCATGTCAGTTTACAGGGTGGGGTTTTTATTTGTGGTTGAGCATTGTTGTTTTGTTTTTGCTGTTGCAGTGACAACAACACAGTTCAGTGATGAATACACCATGACTGTACATTACTCACATCGACATTAGCTACTAAAACACCCAGAGCTGTAGTAATGAGTGTTTGTTTCCTAGGAATATGAAGCGATCTACCTAGCCAAATTGACCATTAAAATGATGTCACCGATGCAGTTGGGCAGATCCTTCTCCTTACAAGCTGGGATGCCAGGTTTGTACATAATGTACCCAGTCCTGCTTAGTCTCACCTGTCTTTTCAGTGTCTTTGTGTCACAGGACCAGAAAGACAAGCGCCTCTTATCCAAGAAGCTTCATCAAGAAGCTGATGAAGCTTCTTGGATAAGAGGCGAAACGTCTTCAAAAAAGACTTTTGAACAAGTCCAGTTGCTTTCGATTTAATCTTTCTTTGAATAGTCAGTGTATTACTTACAGTAGATGGCAGTCAGCACGGCCCCAGTTTGGATATGCAGAGAGTACTACCATAATGGAAGCTGGGTCAGTATTTTAGCCACTTAAGAAAAGACTAATCTAAAAAAAATCAGTATACACTATATTAAGATTTTTTTCACTGCTTTACCTTGCTGTTAAATAGGCATTTCTGATGATAAACCTCTATTATGTAAGAGTAATTTTACCTCGCAGAACACAGGAGTTGTGTGCCTACTGCTGCCTTGATCTGTTGGTTTATTTGTGTTATTGGTGAATCCAAATTATCCTTTTAAAACATGGAAGTTGCACAGTAATACAAACAATCTAACCGATGAAGGCAGGTAAAATTATGGATTCGCTAAGATTTTGGTAGATCTGGAGAGAGCTGTATGTGGCTTACATAAAGCCAATTTCCAGTCAGAAAAGGCTGTCTGACAGCAAGGTAAACCTACAAAAATATTCTAAATATACATGCACATAATATACATTGATTGACTTTTTTTATTTTAATTTTATTTTTTTTATTTTTTTGGTGGCTAACATATGTTTTGTTGCTGACCCTGTCCATAGCACTTCATTGCTTAGCTTCCTATACCAGGCTCCTGCTACTTCCCCAATCTGGGGGTATGTCAACTGGCATCCACTGTAGCTAATACACTGACCATCGATAAATACCTCATACAACCCAGCTTCATATAATCTGAACTATCCCTTTAATGATGGTAGTTTTGCTTTGACGTGGGCTCTGATTTTCTAGCAAATGAGAGCCAGCTCCATTGTGGTTAATGTTATAACTTGATTCATCTTTTCTCAATGTCATGAATGTTTCTAATTAGAAGATACAAACAGACACCAACATTTAAACACTTGGAGCCCTCCAGAACTGGGTCATGATTTCCCTTGAGGCTCCATGTGTTCTCCCTGAACGGTGGTGACTTCACCCAGCACAGATTATGAATTTTGAGAGTTTTTTTTAATCCAGGAGGGTTTTTAGTTATTAAACTGTCCAGTGATTTGCAAGACTTCTTTCTGAACTCAACACACTGACTGGGTCATGAAAAAGCAGCTTGCTTGTGTTGACACATATTAAGCAGCTATGTTCAGTTTTTGTTTTGTTTCCACATTTCTTCAACAGGAAGCCGTAAACGCAGCCTGGAGGAGGATGAGGACTTTGGAGCAATGCAGGTCACAGCAGCACAGAACAGATGAGCTTTGCTGATAATTAGCCGTGTGGCGCAGTGCACTCAACTTTTTTTTTTTTTACATTTTTAATGGGATTAAAAATGTAAATATTTGAACTTTTTCTAAGGGGAAGGGATGGGGGTGGGAGTGGGACCACTCATGTCTGAGACATGGAGTACTGATGGGGATTGGGCAAATTTGATAACTTCTTTTTTTTTTTTTTTTCTTGAGCTGTATGCACTGATGGGAGATTTTTTGCAGTTTTATAGTATTTAAAGCATTTTGCATTTGCAGCGGGACAGTATTGCAATAATGCACTTTCGATACTTGAATTTGTGTAGACGACCAGAATGGGGCAGTCGGCAAAAGGGAAAGTAGCCAGGACGTCGCCCAGTGGAGGACATGACAAGAGGAATAGCTAATGCCTTTATTTTGGGAGTAATAGGATTATGGACTAATATCAGGCTTAACGTGGGATAGTAAGGAATGGAAAAATAACAACTCACTGCTTAATAAAAAGAAGTCTGACTCAGTCCTGTTGAGCTGTGTTTTTGTATGATGATGTAATACTATGCGTCACAGCTTTACATTCTTCCTTGTATTTAGTTCAGGCAAATTGAATGTTTGTGTTTTTTTTTACATACACTGTTTACTGTCATACCACGAAAAGTAAGCCTAAATTATGCCCAGTTCTTTTGTACTTTTTATAATTTAACCCTTCTGAGACCTTGCTATATGTCGGTAACAACAGAAAACAGTCACTAGTTCACTGTACTCAAATTGTATGAAAGAAAATTCAAGGAGCAATGTGTAACAATTGTGTCAAAAATTAAGACTCAAACTAACACTGGAGTTTGAGTTGAGTGACTGCCTGCCAGACATTAACATGTTGCCCAGTTTAACCATTATAAACATCTGCTCCTTCTAAAACATTGTTGATGGCTTGTTACAAATCCTGGGTACTCTTTTGATGAACATTTAGCATGAATTTAAACTCCCAATTAACATGAAACACAAACAATAACTCAAGGGAGTTAGAATAGAAATTTTGCAGAACATACAGGCTCCAGTGTTGTTCAAGAACCAAGCACTTTAACTTGGATATCATGGTCATTTTATGATTCATTACAGTAAATATATTACATATTACACCTGTGAGATACATTAGAATTATTGTAAAAAATGTTTTTTTCAAGCTTTTGTATGGCATCACACCTCAAATGATTTTAACTTGATATGATGCACAGACTCTACTAAAATGATGCATTGCATCAGAACTTTGGATATAAATTTTTTTTTATAATTTTGACTAGTAGTCATGCCCACCCCATAGTTTCTCATGTGAACAACAAAGCTTCAACACATGAAAGACTTTTGTAATTAAAGGGATCCTTCAACCAAGAATCAAATTTACACATTTTTGCTCTGACCTGTAGTGCAGTTTATCTATCTAGATTGCTCTGGTGCGAGTATAATGTAGTATAATGTAACTAAATGAGTACACTCACTGTGGTGCTCAACGTGCCAAAAATAGGTTTGAAAAATGTTACAATGTCATTTTCAAGAAATCCTGATCCAGTCATTAATAGTGCCTTTTAGTCCCATTATATTGGATAGAAGACATCTCTATGGCCAGTATCTCCAAAACACTGCAACCCACACCAAAACAATCTAGATGGATAAACGGGACCACAGGCCAAAGGAACAATGTGTATTGATATATTTGATTTGGGTGTGAACTGTCTCTTCAGGCCAAATTAGCATTGCAGTACAAATTTCACTGACCGTCTTACATGTAGAAATATAATAAGCAAGAAAACACAGTAGGTCTTAGAATATTTTATGAGACTATTACATATTTGGAAATAAATTACATTAAATATGTTCCCCTGTTCTCCAGATTAACAGCAGAAGTATAAAACTTAAATAAGAGTTAATTTACAAAAGTCATTTTTTATCTATTTCCCATCACAAAATGTTTCTACCCTCATTACAGTTGTTATCAAATTTCAAAGTAAGAACAATAACACCTCACCACTGCCTCGCAAAATACAAACCTTTCTGTTCATTAGAAATATTTTACATTATAACAGTCTTGACAGTAATGCATCACGTCTTCGAACCTTCATTGTTAGGCATCCAGCAACACTACTGTCAAAGGAAGAAAAGCCTGCTGGGATATAGAGCACTTTGTACCAAAGAAGACAAATTATAAAAGTGAAACCCAAAAAGTCTCAGAGAAGTAAGTCTCTAATCACATCTAAAGAAACTAAGCAGATTTCTTTGGTGACTTCAGGATGAATTTGACAGAGATCTGTGAGATGAAGTTTGAATCATAATATAAAGTAATTCCTTCAACCAAACCTGGTTCTGTAGTAAACTTGAGAAGCAGTTGCCTGTAATAAATAATTTAATAATTATTTAGTTGCTTTGGATATAACTTCATTTGATACCATCTTGATTTCCCAAGCAATTGTATTTACTTAAGAGTTGCATGATAGTCGTATTTTCTCACAGCAAATTTCTTAATGTAACACAGTAAGACATTACATTTACAGTAACGGACATTCTTCTGATGGTGGGGGAAGATGGTCACAGGGCTCCACCCTGGTGAGGTAGCCATGGTTACCAAAGGGGCGGAGGATGATGTTGGACTGAGCGGAGGGCATCAACATACATTTATGTTTACTAAAGTGTGCTGAAATCAGGATGAGCGCTCAGACACGACTCGACTGTGTCGTGACCACAGACTCACCCATGGGCAGCTTTCCTAAATATTAAGACACTTTGTCAAAGTGAAGTTTTGATGTCAGTTGAGTGTAGAAAGATGTGGTCCATGCCCCCAAAATGGGAAGTTTAAAGCTGCTGTTGTCATCAGTCAAAGAAACGACACTGCATGTAAGTCTCATCTGAGGCGGTATAGCCAAACTTTTGGTAGAAAGGTACGTTTTTGGGTGCGCATTCCAGTGTGATTTTGTAGCAATTCAGTTTTTTGCTGAGAAGAGTAAGAGTTGAAACTAACCTATAAGGGGCAGAAAAAAGGAAAGAAAGAAAGAAATCAGCACAAATCACAAGATATTTCCTAAATAAGTCTCATATATGAATAATTTTCATGTCTGTTGGGATTTGAGGGACAAATGCATACATATTAAAAAAAACAAAATGTCTGTATGAGGCTCACACAGGTCTACTCACAGTTTGCCCAGCTGCTTCCCTCTGCACACGTCACTGACTACAACCTCCTCTACCCGGCCTCTCTGCAAACAAAACAGAATAGTATTATAGAATAGTAATATCATTACAGTCATAGAATCCATTTAGGGCAGCAACTAATAATTATTTAATTGTTGATTATTATTTATTTATATTGATTTATCGATTAGATGTTTGATCTATAAAATGTCAGAAAATGGTGAAATAAATAAATAAAAAATGTTTTTCTTTATGCCAAATGTCTTGTTTTGTCCACAACCCAAAGCTATTAAGTTTACTGTAATGGAGGAGTAAAGAAACCAGAAAATATTGTTATCGATATGAATAATCAATATATTGTTGCAGCTCTAATTTCAGTAATTTTCAAGATAAATAAAAATATTTGTTTTACTAGGGTTGCAAATATTGCGCATTTTCTTTAACCAATAGCTGAAAACGCCAATAATCATTGATAATTTATGGGACACACAATGCACATTTTTACGTTTACATTTCCTTTTTCAACAAATGGCTCCAATAGGCAATACAATATCAGTCAATTAATGATTAATCATTAACATCCCTATTGTTTACTATGAAAATTTAATCTGCATTGTTTATCTGCATTTAAGATAATTTAACTTGCTGCAACTTTTCTTGGTTTATGACAGTAAACTATGTTAATAATTACCACTCCTCTAACAACCTCTATATTAATAAGTAACTTTTGTATAGGATGGGTTGTTAGGGGAAATAAAGAGAGAAAATACAGATGTATCCATTGTCAAATATGCACAAATTGCTTGCCGGGATGTAATTTACCTTGGCACACGAGTGGATGAATTTGTGTTCTGTGATCAGTGTGGCTGTGGCAACAATCTGTCCCATAGTTGTGTCCTCGACCACAACAACGTAGTAATCTCCTGTCTTCTTCATATGCTCAAACTTTTCTGTAAGCCCACAAACAACAAATGTGTTTTTTTTTCTTCATTGACATTTGGACAACTTAGAAACCGTGTTATGAACAAAATAATCAGAATCTCACTTATTATGCTGAGCATGACTTACTCGAGAACTGCTCTGGTGTGACATCGCCCGTCTGAGTGAGTTGAGATAAAACCTTAAAGAATCCTGGAACACAGAAACAAAACAGATGGTGAAAATGTCTAGTGGATATTCTCATTCCATCTCTTGTGACTTCTTCATTTCTATTAAGTTGCTGTTAGGTTGTTTATATGAAATTACCAAATAAACACGCTTTACTCATTATCAAAAAGTGGTCATCACATTCATATTCTCTTGAGAATACAAGCACTGGGCTGGAATATGTTATTCAAACAGTCTCTGACTCACCCCTGTTGAAGTCGGCCATGCAGAGCGGCCTGAGCACCAGGCCTTCCCCTGGGCTGGACACAGAGATGGGAGGAGAGAAGGAGACAGTGTTGCTACTCCAGTCTAGTTCCTGAAGCAGGGACGGGTCAAAAAGCGGAGTCTCGTCTAGCAGCATTCCACAATCTTTGCTTAGGAAACACACACGCACACAAACAGGGAAGTCATTTGACACACACCCATAAATGCATGCATGCAAGATACTGAAATTAAGACACACTGAATAGTCTAGGCCCGTAGACTTAATTATTGGCATGATCTGATTTATAAAGCTGCTCTTGAACTGCTTCCTTCAAAATGTATTTGTACCAACTGTCCCCAAAGTCCGTAAGTAACTGTGGAAAAGGGTGTTTCAAGTATGCTGCTGCCTCTGCTTGGAACCTGCTGTAAAATCACCCAAACCTTCAGGAGCTTGTCTCAGTGAACACTTTTAAAGTGACGCTAAATGACCTGGAAGCAAGTACATCGGGCTGTAGATGTTTTGAACATTGAAGTATGTTTCGATATCTCATAATTCTGGAACTTGTTCTTTATTTTCATTTTATATTGTTAGTATGTTCGATCTTATGTCTGTAACAGTGTTCTCTGTGCTGCTGCCTGTCTTAGCCAGACCACCTTGGAAAAAGAGATTTTTAATCTCAATGAGTCTTTCGTCTGAGAAAATAAATAAAATAAATACTGTATCAGCATAATATGTGGTCATGGCCATCACTGTTATGCTGTCAGCCTGGCTTAGGCATATTTGTTCTAAGTCACAGAACTTTGACCTGACAAATACAGGTTATCTCGATAAAAGTTGTCATTATTTAACTCACTGCCATGTTTCAGAGGTTGACAAGCCAGCTGGCATATAAATGTGCACATCTATCTATAATTTTATAATAAATATCCTAGTTTATTACACTGTGAGGTAATACCATTCATCCACGATTTTCCCCAGGATATAGTCCAGGATATGTAATATGAGAAGGGCCCATTCACATTGCAAGGCCAACAGGTAACAAAAGTATTGCCGTTAGTGATGGCTTTGACCCCAAGAGGAGTTTGGATTCTCGTTTCGGCGATAGTTTTAACCAAATAAACCTAACCAAAGCTGGTCTTAAATGTGGTTTCCATAGCAGCAAAACACTTTTTGATGTCATCATTTCCCGACCGCCAAGTCACGCAAATGACTGTAATATTGGGCTTGTTAAGTGCTAAGACTGACTGTGAATATTTCTCTGTAGTAGCCCGTATTAACTTAACATTTCACCAAACTGTTCATGTTGACCAAGTTAATCAATTAGTGTTTTGACTTGCTAACGTTAGCAACAAATCACTAAGCTAGTCTAATTACTGTTATCTAACCAAGAAACGTTAACTAGCAGTAATGTCATGTATAAATAGTTAAATTGTCATATACATAATAACGTCTTGCCTTTCTCGCGTCCTGTCAAATCCCTACTGTGCAGCCCAGCTAGCATCAGAGCTGTAACTTCACCCCTCACATTAAACGTTAGCTTTCCCTCTATCGCCTTCCATGCTACGCAGCTAGTTAGCTAATGTTAGCTATCTTAACTACTTACCAGGAAAAAGAACACCAAGAAGAGATGTACCAGTTGAATTCCCAGACTGACGTAACGTACAATGTGGACCCGGAAAGTTACACTAGTTTTATACGAGGTTGGGCAACATGATTACAATGACCAGCATGGGTGTTTTCGGCTGCTGTTTCCGCTTGGCATGAGTCCTTCTGTATGACGTGGCAGAGACGCTGGAGGTAAGTGAGGGGCGCAGTCCAATGACGTCAATCGATTAGTAAAAATATCCCAATCTGATTGATGCAGAAAGCATTTCATTTTATATCGTCTGTGATGTATGACTCCAATCAGTCAACCAGACTGTTAATCGTGTGTTTAAACCTGTCAGCAGCTAAATACAACAATTTCCTCATGGCCCAGCTCACACACACACTTAGTGCACTAATAATAAATTCAAAGGTCCAGTGTATTGGATACTGGCCAATGCACATTAGGCAGGTTTCGCTGCTGCATGTCCTACAGTGTAATCTTAAAGGGACAGTTCAGCCCAAGCAATTATTAAATTATAACCCCAGTTACTCAAGATAATCAACAGACCTTGCTGTGAGCAGTTTTAAATGTCTGAATGCAATCTACTTCTATTATATTCATAAGAAAAAAGACATCTCTATGGCTGGATATCTCCAGAACTTGGCAATTCACAGCAAAACAATCTAGATGGATAAATAACACTATATATCGGGGGAAAAAATTATGTATTTTCGATTTGGGGGTGAACTGTCCCTTTAAAATAAGCAGTTGTGCAGGAGACTGTTTGGACGACAGAAGTGAGGTAATGTCAAGAAAAGAGATTAAATTAGTATATTTTGTTAAAAAGCTGTAGAAGCTCTGTTTATTGAGTCTTTTGTATTAACATATTTTACAAAAACTAGATTTACAGAAATTATCCATAACTGAACCATTCTTGATTTAGGCACAAAAATACAGGAAAGCTCAGTTCAAAAAAGTATTTCAGTTCTGATTAAATAAGTAATGGTTATGAAAGACAACCCATGAATAAGAAAATATATCATGGATCTTAAGAATTGTTAAATAACTGTATGGAAAAACTGAAAACAAAACTGTCCAATTTCCTTTTTTAAACATTTTGACTAATTGAAATCTAAATCCTATACTGTATCCTCTTCCAACACCCCCAAACAGAGTTTGAGCAATAAAATAAACACACAATAAAGATCACAACACTTCAGCTTTTAGTGGAAGTTTGTGGGCTGCTCTTTGGGATCAAGTGGAAGGAAACAAAAGCACTTGTCTAGATTCATGCATATGTCACCCCAAACTGCCCTTGCACTGTAATCACAAGAAATCAAACACTTATAATACAGACGGTCTCCATCTTTGTGTCCGTTGATATGTCTCAACCAGCTACAGATTTAGTGAAATTTGACAATACCAAACATGTTTCAACAGCCCAGTCCATTTTGTACATATAAGATCTCTGAGCAGAGGTTTATGTTCCTCGCTGGCATGATTTCTGAATAAGCACTCCTCAATATAAGTGGACAAAGGCCCCACAAATAAAACACCCTAAAAATTTCTTCATGAAGATCATCAGTCATTCAGGTCATAGAATATCTATAAGTATTGAGTCAGAGGCAGCTGGATTTGTTGTTCAAGTCTTGAAAATGTATTGCTGCTGCTCGATTCTGCTTGAATGAGTAACAAAATGTCTTCAAAAGACTATCTGGCAAGTCCAGCTGTCAAAGACTTAACATATACATACCCTAAAAAATCCAAAATGATGGACAGAGATCAGGGGACTTAATTACTATACTCATTGGGAAGTAATGTTTTCTTACTCAGAGAGAACTGCTCATGAACAGAGGTTAGTTTAAGAAAGACTAACAGGATGACACCCATTGTGTACAAAATGTAATACACCCCCTTTGTTGCCTATGTATCTCAAGGGAACAGCATTGGAAAACAAAGATTTACAGGCCCACCCCACCCTTGTTAAATAACAAAATGCAAACTGTTTGCAATGGGTGACATTACACACAAGATACATAACCCATGTGGGTCAAAAACACTTTGTTTGCAGCAATATCTGATAAGAACATTCATATTTGACAGAAAGGCTGACCAATACTAAAGTGACATTCTCTTACTCCAGGGTAAGAAATAAAAATGTGTTATTTTGCCTACACTTAATTCACAGTTGAAACTCTTAAAAGAATAACACACAAATACATCAGATGAGCTTCTTCATCCAGAATATGTAGCTTTCTGCAGTGAGCTACATAAATGAAGGAAAAAAAACCTGATAAAAGGAAAACAAAGACCCAAACAGCTTTATCTAGTAATGACACCTTCAAAGCCAATCCCTCTCTTAAAAGACTCTTCTGAATGCATGCTCATTTTTAACAGCCAGTCCTAATCATGGCAGATACTGACTCCTCACTCAAGCCTCAAGCTGCTGGTTGTATTGTGTGGCACATGAATAAAGGGCAATGCAACCCTGCACTTCTTGACTTGTACCCATAATTAATTTATAATATACTCCAAATACTCTGGAATTGTCTGAGGCAGACGCCATTCACAATAGTCCCACCTTATTTAGGCAGCCCAAAACAGTCCAAAGGCCATGTTTGCTATGATTTTTAATTACTGAATAGGTGATGACCATTGACTGTACACCAAATGGGAGGGGAGTGGAGTTGAAATAGCTCTGTGCCTCTTGGGATGATGTGTTCTGCTGAAGCCAATCCGTGTATCAGGGTGCAGGGTCTTGTTGATTTTGCATGCGTCTCTCTGCGGCTGCCGCCATGGTTCTACGTCTCAGCACAGTCAAGTTCAGTTCGGGAACAGTGTCCTCCTCCAGTCCAGGCAAATCCTCATCCTGCTCCTCTGGACTCTTGTTCAGATATCTCCTACAGGGAAGTAATGAACAACATGATTATGAGAACAGAAAATGCAAAATAATGGGAAAAAGAAGGCAACCGGGACTACCTGGGCTTTCATGCACAGGCTGAGACAGTGTGGTCATACTCCTTATACTCAAAAATTTGTTTTCAAAGAAAATTAAATGTGCAGCCTTATTTTGAATTCTACTTCTTTTGATTTAAAAAATGGCTTCACATCACTTCAGATGAGATAGATAACTACAACCAGCAGTGTACAAACCTGCGGGCCTGCTGGAGCATCTCTTCTTTCCTCTGCTTTAACATCTTCTGCCTCTCCTCAGCCGACTTAGAGAAGCGACCTCCTCTCACCTCCATGTTGTCTGACTCACTAAGGCTCTGCTCAGCTGCTCCGCTGGGCCCCTCCTGCTCGTCAGGTGCAGGACTCACCTGTGCAGGGCCACGCTCTATGGCCTGAAGAGGGAACAAAGACAAAATATTGTGACAGACTGTTATGTCTGCTTTTCAATAAAATCAGAGGATCAACATGAAACAGAGAGGGAAGTACTGGCAGAGCTGTTGGAGAAATCAAGAGAGCATTATGTTGCATGAGAAGTTTCAGAGTTTCAGAAATAATGCAAAATGATGCAGCTATTAAAATCTTTCCCCCAGCTGACTGACCTGCGTTGGGAAAGGCACCTGGATGCGTCCCTCCAGGATGTTGTCAGTGGTGACCTCCACAGACCGGGTCAACTGCAGGTCCTGCATCACCAGGTAGGAGGGCACCTGAGGGAACATCTCCTGGATCTGATGGGCCTGATGACCAGAGAGACCCAGACATTATAGAGGAAGACAGAAGACTATTGATAGTGCCTAAGTTTAAATATTTAGCATATTAATGGATTCGTAACTCACACTCTTAAAAAAAGATGTGAACAGAATCAAATACAATTTGACAAATTTTAGACACATTTGGAGAGGCTTCAAAGTTGTACATCTATGCAATGATTCTTTCACGCCGCAGGGCTAAATAAAAAGTCAAATTCATATCACCCTAGCAACTTTGCAGGCATTTTACTTGTGTATAAAAATTTCCATGGTCTCCCTAATGTGCCACCTACCTGCTGGAGTCTACAGATGAAAATAAGCCTGTATGACCTGTATTACTAAATATGGCACACATACAGGATGGACTTAAGCGCTAATTTTAATTAATGTGCATTGTCCCTTCTTAAATATGCATAAAAACAACAAGAGGAAGTTAAAATTAGAGAGGTATTTAAAGGTCGACACAAGTAGGTGAGCTTGGTAAAATTGAGAATGTGGTTCACTTTTTGTTTTGCTCTCCTGTCAATGAGGACTTAAAGGGATGCACTATTTGTTAAAATGTCCTCTATTTAAGCTGACTTCTTTTGGCTCGATGAGCATGGAAAACTTGAGTTGTGCCAGGTTTTATTTGTCGTACATATGTTTATGTATGCAAAATTAATACCAAAGTGTATACATACATTTATGTATACAAACCATGTGCAATATTTAGCACACATTTGCATGTGCAATCGTGTGCTATGGGCATCGTGCAATTCAACTCAATCTTGCACTGTACTGGGCATCGTGCAATTCAATTCAATCTTGCACTTTATGCACTCGTCACTTTAACAATCTGAACTGTAGCAAATGGCACTTTAAACAACTCTTGCACATAGCACTTCAGCACTTTGTAATTCTTTTTTAATCTTTTGGTCCCCTTACTATTGGCCACTTAGCTTTTGGTCCATGCATGTTGTTTATGTATATTATGTGTATGTTGTCAAGTGTGCATTGTTCTATTGTCTCAGTCCTGTCGTTTGTACTTTTACCGTTATTGCTTTTATGTTTAACATCAACCTGCCAATGGGACTGGGGATGGAAATTAGCCATTTGGCTATAATCCCACATATTTACATGTAAATGTTCATCAATATGTACTGTTCCCATTTTTAAAAATAAATAAATCTGAAATCAAGCTTGGGAGAGAAGGCAGAGTTGAGGTCCGAGCTATGAAATGGACTGTAATTTTGTATTGAAAGTAATGATGTTAAGAGCATCTGGGTCATGGTGTACAATCCTGCCAACATTTTGAGCAACACTGGCTAGTTGTAAAAAAGCAAGACAGAAATTGAGGAGTACTTTATGCAAATTAAGTATCCAGAAACTTAAGATCAAACATCTGGTATTTAATTACATCTGTGTATCACCTCTCACAAAACCAACATAAATTTCATCAGATCGTAAATATGAACTCACCATGGCCATGAGCTGAGAGTTGTTGGCCTGAGCAATGCCCAAAATATTGGTGGTGTGCATTACCTCCACTGAGAAACTAGGCAGCCAGCTGGCAATGCGAGATCCTGTAAGAGAAAGTATAGATTTTATACTTGATTGTCACACTGAGCCTCTCTGGTGTAACGTAAGTGCACAACAACGCAAGATTCATCCTTGGATTTGTGTCGGACAGACATACCATCAAAGTGGAAGAAGTGATTGTGTTGGTTGATATGTGGTCGAGCATCTGCAGCAGCTCCTACTGGACCGATGTTGTCTTCCAAACCCCCACCCTGCTGCTGGCTTCTCGCCTGGCCCCCATCCCCATTAATGTTCAGGGATGTTCGACATGTTGGACATGAGGTGTCCTGCTCGAGCCATGAGCGCAAACAAGAGCTGGAAACACGCACAAAACTCACAGATGTTATTAAATTACTAACTTCAATAGTCATTTAAGAATGAACAGAAAGAACAGTCTTCCATAGATTTATATCCAGATCATCTTATTAAAGCTGAGAATCTTCACCACAGGGTTCATCAAGTTTTCTAAGAGTATAATTTAAGTACTTTCAAGTCACCCAAACCAAAAATCTCCAGACTCTTGAAGCCTTTATCATCACATGTAAATTGTTAATTTGAATGCAAGTGCTAAAAATAAAGTTAACAGAATTATTTTACATGCACAGCAGTCAATATCATATTATCCCTTTGTTCATTTTACCAGCTGTTCATATTAACTTAGTATGTTCTAATCATGAGTATTTAATGTTTGTTGATCCTTTACTCTGAAAATTAGCAGAGACAGAGACAGACAGCAGAGTGACAAGTATGAAGATTGGATCATTTTATCTCAAAGATGAAAAGATTTTTTTGGTATACTTAAGTGATTATGTAGATGAAGCACCAGATTATGTTGAAAAATTCAGATTTTGTGCAAACCCTGAATATGATATGAAAATATTTGCCTCAACAGTTTAAACCTGGCTCATTTACAAGGTTTCAGAGTTCATTTTATTATCTTTTGGCATAAGAGATGATTTAGGATTCTTACACAAGTCAAATTCAATCTCTTAAAGAAATGTGAAGCGTTTCACTTTTCAGCCATTATATCAGATGTTATTGTAATATAAACAACCACAACTTTGCTTTGTGATGGTATTATACACAAGGGTGACAAATTAAAGGAAAGGAAAGTTTCGTGTGTCACCTCTCTTTAAGTAGACTTGGCATCCAATACAACCTGACTTATTTTTTTTCTTTACCTAAAAAGTGAAGTATTCGGTCGAGTAGGAATTTATTATGAAAATAGTGCAATTGCAATTTCAAGCAGTTTCAAGCACTTTATCCACGCGAGACTTCCGCACGTGCATCCATTAAGATATATATGAAGTCTCGCGAGATTGACGCCATGTTTACATCTTACCGGCTACATGCTAC
Organism: Lutjanus campechanus; assembly: GCA_027495735.1. NCBI lineage: Eukaryota > Metazoa > Chordata > Actinopteri > Lutjaniformes > Lutjanidae > Lutjanus > Lutjanus campechanus. The sequence goes on along the minus strand of JAJHUR010096001.1, from coordinate 36 downwards.
AGTTGACATTTCTGCTAAAAACCTGGTAAATGGCAT
>JAJHUR010095999.1:0-10385 GCA_027495735.1 Lutjanus campechanus | reverse complement strand
TGTGTGTGTGTGTGTGTGTGTGTGTGTGTGTGTGTGTGTGTGTGTGTGTGTGTGGTGGTTGGGGGGAGTGGGGGGTGTTGGGGGTTGTGCAGCCGCTCTGCCCTCCAGCAGCACAGCAAGCTGCTTTTACCACGATCACATACTGAAGCTGTAGGAAAACATAATTTCTGTGACCTTGTCCAATGCCCCTGAAAATCCTGACAGTCACGCTTCTCTCACTTAACAGCAAGTGTTTTGTTCCAGCACCAGTGATTCTTAAAAGAGGACACAGAGTTAAATTACACGTGTCTCTACGGTTGCAGTAAAAATTGGCTTTTCTTTTCCAAAGGTCATTATGTATTCGAAGGTAGACTCTTTCATCCAGTTAAACACATTTTTTAAACATATTTTCCCACAAAGACTTTGATAGGAACGGCTCTGAAGACCATATGGCCTAATGGAGTGGGAGTGTGTGTGTGTGTTATTGTCAAATGTTTCCCAGGAAAATCTGCAGTCGCTCCGTTCAATATTCATGTCTCCATAGTGGAATGAAGAGACAGAAGAAAGACCTGCACAACCTGCCTTTCTTCACTCATTCTCAAGAACTGGGACAAAAACGTATGGCTAGTATTAAACCTTGTAACGGGCCAACCTCCTAGTAATTACATTTTTTATTAAGATTTTCCATCTGTTGACGTCTTACATAGTTGAAAAAATGTTACTTTTTTCATTTCACAGCATAGTCGTAGTGAGCAGCCATATTATTTTTTAAAGTGTCCCAGAGTTCTCTTAATGCTAATCAAAATACACATTTTTAAACCATAATTCTTATTTAGCTTTGATTCAGTAGGGCTACAAAGTTGACATGTTGCGGTTGAGACACATCTGATTTAATATTGAATCTCAGCTTGCTTTTGACACAGTTGACCACTACATATTACTAGACCAACTGGAAAGCTGGGTGGGATTTTCTGGCACAGTACTAAACTGTTTTTTATCCTACTTAAAGGACAGGGACTACTTTGAGTCTATGAGTAATTACAGATCTGAGCTGACAAAAATAACCTGTGGGGTTCCTCAAGGTTCCATTCTGGGGGCCCTTTTTTCAATATCTACATGCTCCCACTGGCTCAGATTATGGAACACAACAAAATATGTTACCATAACCATGCAGACGACACACAGATTTACATAATAATGTCACCAGGGACTATAATCCCATGCAAGTGCTCAGTAATTGCATTGAACAAATCAACAATTGGATGTGCCAGACATTTCTTCAATTAAACTTGCGTTACCTTAATGAATTTGTCTAAAAATAGAAAGTTTACCAGTGCTTGAGCAGTATTCCTGCCTTTCTTTTTTTAAAGAAGTGAGGCAGGGGTCCTTAGGGTATAGTTAACCCTTTTTATGCCTGATTAAATCATGTTTTTGTAAAAATCTGACAGAGGTGACAAATCTGAGACACAACTTTAAAGGGCCAACATTTTCATAAAAGAATTGATTTTAAAACAAAGATGATTATAATAGCACATTTGTACATCTATGTTATCAGTTGGTATTGCTAGTTTTAGATTGAGTCTTTTAACACATTTTTAAATTGTTTGAGGTTATCAGGTCTTGTCAGGGACAAGGCTATTTTCTGGCACAGAGCAAGTTCAGAAATTTAAAAAAACTAAACCAAACAAAAACATCTCATAAACTGCACATGCTTCATATTCAGAATATATTTTTGACAAAAAACTGGAAGTAAAGTGATATTAATATTTTTTGAACGTTTTTCTGTAGAACATTTATCCCAATTCTCAAGAATGGATGTTTTATCAGATAAGATAATTTGGCCAAATAGTCTGACTCTGTCAGATCCTACTGTAACTCAGCTCTGTAGTTTTGAACCTGAACAGCTCATATGTTCATAGTGAATCAGTTTCTCCGGCAATCTGGAGCCTCTGATTTTAATGTTTTGATTTGCTGGCTCTTGATGGTTTGTTGTTTTTTGCAGCTAACTCCTGACCGTCATTTTGTGCTGGACTGCCACCCCGCCTACAACAACATTGTGATTGGAGCCGGATTCTCAGGTAACAACACAATACAACACAAAACAAGTGGACCCAAATCAAAGAAAATCTCTGTGAGGGATTTTCTATGTCAAACCATGTGTGTAAAGATGGATTGTCCAACTTAGTTTCTCAGACAACAAAACATAACAACTATCAGCAGAAGCTGTGGCCTTGCAACAGCTGAAACCAGCAGCCTTCCAGCTGTCCAGAGTGGCACCCGTGGGCCAAAGTTGGCCCAGCAAAACAAAATGCGAAAACTGATTTTAAAATAAATACGTAGGATCTTGGCTTGTGCGGTATAAAGGTATGACAGTATACCAGGATATTAAGAAATCCACACAGTACCGTCATAAATACAGATGCTGCTCTTTTAATTAAACTCAAAGGACAATGCTGTATTAAGGTGATGTATTGTAGTGTGCAGCACGCTCCAGCAGGGGCCAGTCTCTCCACTGGTGGACAAGGCAGCACAGCTAAGCTGAGAAACCTGGCGTCTGGGAGATAAAATTACAGGACTAACTAGTTTAAAGGACTGCTGATTGGTCAGATATGCATATCGTCGTGATTGTGTAATTTTAGCGAGTGTGAGAGATGGTGAGTGTCAGACTGATTACTGTCCATGGTGGCAGACAGTGACGGTGAATGTGAGCTGAGCAGAAGGAAAGGTGAGCAGTGAAGTTGTCGGTCTGGCAGTAAATGTACTGTGTAGGTTTCAGTTTGTTAGTGAAGAAATGCAGCTTCTCGACACCAAAGCAAAGCTCCTGTGACTGTTGTTTCCCCTACTGCAGGAATAGCGTTGATGATCAGCTCTGCCCACTTTGTACTATCTGCAGTAAAGTTGAGTTGAAGTGTTACATGGCGGCTGTGGCTCAGTGGTAGAGCGGGTCGTCTCCCAATCGGAAGGTTGGTGGTTCGATTTCCGGCTCCTCTGGTCTACATGTCGAAGTGTCCTTGGGCAAGACACTGAACTCCACATTGCTCCCGATGGCTGCACCACCGGTGTATGAATGTGAATGATTTCTGATGCACAGGTTGGGTCTTTGTAGAAGAAGCCATGTGTCATTAGTGTGTGTATAGGGTGAATGTGACTTGTAGTTGTGAAAGCGCTTTGAGTAGTCTATGACTAGAAAAGCGCTATATAAATACAGTCCATTTACCTTTTACACAAATACCACCATAATACCGTATACACCAGTAAAATGTCAAGAAGGTATGAAGGTATGAAAAAGATAGATACCGCCCAAGCCTAGTAGGATCCTTAATTATCAAAGATAGAACCAAGTCATTGTTTTGCAAGTCATACAGTAAGTAAGTCTCAAGTCTTTGCACTGAAGTCCCAAGTCAAGGTCCAAGTCCTAAACTTTGAGTTTCGAGTCCGTAACAAGTCATAATTAGCTCCTCACCAATGTAATACCATTGTAACAACTGGGCCTCAACTTATTGCTTTTTGTGCAACTGCAAATGATGAGCAAAGTTTGAAGTTATTGCATCTCTATTTTTCAGACCACATATTTTTAAATTTTTTGTTGACCACCAAGTAGTTTTTGTACGTAAACAAAATTATCTTTAGTATCCTTTTCCCACCTGGAGCTCAGTAATGCAACATTAGTTCTTTATCGTTTTCTCCTGCAACTTGATTGGATTCTACTGGAGTGGTTCAAACAAAGTGGATCTTGGGAATTTCGTGCCGACTTGCTGAGAATGAATAGTGTTAATGTTAGTTGGTTCGGGAAATGAATTGGATTGTGTGGATTCACATTTTCTAAATGACAGAATCTTTAAAGCTTCAGTTGGTAACTTGAACAAAACTAACTTATTGTGTTATTTCATAAAACTGTCCATATGACCACAGAGTAAAATGTGAGACTTGTAAAATGTGGGAATAAGCAGCTCCATTGGTCCCTCCTACTGCCCCTACAGCGATTTGCAAAAGTCCACCGCGACCGAGACAAAACAACCAATCAGAGCCAGAGCAGCGCCTGACGGAGTGTCTGACATCTGTCAATCACTCCACACAGACTCAGCGACACGCCCCTCCCTTCGCTCGCCCTGCCGCTGGCTGCCGGTAGAAGCAGAGGGGGTGTAGTCTTCATCGGAGCTCTGCCGCTCGGTCTCAAAACTCTAACATATCAACAAATAGGCAACATGTCACACATCACAAGCATAGACTGTAAATGAGCTTCTCTTTTACTGGCAAACTAGGCTACTCTAATGTCCTAAATACTGTAATACTGTGTATAAATGGCGTGCAAACGAACCATAACCTACATTTAGCTACTTGAAACACGGCAAAGTAACATCAATATTTGAGTTCTTATTTCCAAATAAACAATTGAGTAACAACTTCCGAACTTAGGTATAGCTAGCTAGCATCTTCATGTCGCGTATGCCACTCTGCCGCTTCACGTCACGTTCGGCTGCAGCGACGCGCGAGCGCAGCACAGCCGCGGCAGGGAGGAGGGGCCAGGAGGGCCAGGAGGCAGGGCATGAGTGCACCGGTGAGGGAGGGGGGGGGGGGACGTCAAGCTTGTGTTGGTTCAAAATTTTAAGCTAAGTCTGCTCTCTTCTCCATCTTACCAACTGAAGCTTTAATCATTCTGATTGGGGGAAGGTATCAAGTATTGAATGAATGAATGTTTTTTATTTCGGTTTAAAAACATTTTTACATATTTTCAAGTCAAAAAGCTCAAGTCCAACTGAAGTCCTGAGTCACTGATGTTCCAAGTGGAGTTGCAAGTCTTGTTTGATTTTGTCACATCACGTTTAAAGTCATCAAATTTGTGACTTGAGTCTGACTCCAGCCCAAGTGCATATAAAAAGGGAGAAACAATCAAAATACAGTAGCTACAGTACAATGTAAGATGTTTAAATAGCCCCGGGTGGTGAAAAGAGACATTTTCCAGCCTTGATCATTAGGATTTAATGATTGCAGTTCATTCTCTGGACACCACAAATGTCTGGAGAAAATATCATGGCAATCCATCTAATACTTGTGGAGATATTTCAGTCTGGATCAAAGTGTTGAGTTCACCTCTACAATCAGAGAAATGAGAGACAACAATTTGTGTGTTCAGATCCACTCAGTGACTGTTGACACATGTACTGTACGTCACTCTTATCTTCCCATCATTTATTAAAAAGCAAAATGCCATGAAGATATCCTTAAAAAAGAAAACAAAACAGTGTCTGTGTTTTGAAGCCGATGGAGTCAAGTAGAAAATGTCGATGTCAAAATGAAAATGTCAACAGCTCGACAAGACGGAGAGCACAAAGTAGTGTATCTGGCACCGGCTACACCAGATGTGTGCTGATGAGTGCCAGCACAAAAGCAGCAGCAGCTTCAGCAGCCAAATGAATCAGCATCACTTGTTCCCTCCTCACCCAGGAAGAGCTCAGAGCCAAGCGGCCCGACGCTCGCTGAGCAGCACAGAGGAGTGTGTGTGTGTGTGTGTGTAGCCCAGACATAAAAAACTCCAGAGGTACACGTTTCTGTGGGTCAGAGGAACAAGATCAGTCTAAGAAGGATTTATTGGACATTAAGAGGACAAAAGAAATGGAGAACAGTAGCTGTTAATATCAGCTGCAGAGAGAACCAGACCTTTATTTGAAACAGGCTTGAATTAGAGAGGCCTTTAAAGTCCAGCGTGGAAGATTTAGGAGATCTATTGGCAGAATATGTCCGAAAAGTGGAGGCTGTCATGTTGCACAGCCGTGTTTCTACAGTAGCCCAGACTGGACAAACCAAACACTGTCTCTGGATCCTGCCTTTCACATTTGATGGAAGTTTCGCAGCTAGCATAGGTTCTCTACACACTTGGAAGGGGAGGGTGAGGCGAGGTGTTTTCAATCTGCAAGCTTACCACTAGATGCCCCTAAATCCTACAGACTAGTCCTTTAAGTGTTCCTGTTGTATTAGTATATTTTAATCACGTTTTAGTAAGAACCCATTTCCTGAATCGCTCCACTTTTAATTTGCTGTTGGTGCTTTTCACTGTTTAAGGAGTAAATGTAGGAGTAATGTAGACATTGCACATGCAAAAAGGAGTCCTGCAGTCCAAATAGCAAGTTGGCGCCATATACTGCATATCAAATAAGTTGTAATCCTGTTTAAGATTTGATCTATGGCTGAAGTGAGTCGTATCCCTCTGCCCCCTCCTCCCCAGACACGGCAGAGACAGGCAGGCTGCAGGAGCTCTGCAGGAGCTCTGCAGGAGTGCAGGATGCACGCAATCTTGTAAATTTACAATAACAAGTGAGGACAAGTCCTCCGCCATAAGTTGATCAGCTGTCACTTGTCTTCCAGTGTAAAGTTAAGCCTGTTATCCTGAAAACAAAAGCCCACTGCTCTGAAATAACACACTGGACTCACTGCCTGCCAAACTCCATTAACATTTTGCTCAATTTAACAGTTATAAACATCTACGCCTTCTACATGACTATGAATGATTTCTTACAACTCATAAACAGACACTTACTCATTCTGTGAAAATTCAGCATTAATTTGAACTCGTTAATGTGAAACAGACATACAAAACAGTTATTCTGGTCCAGAATGGAAAATTCAAAGGGAGATAAGTGAAGCAAGTATTTCAACTTAACATGTTTCCTTGATCTCTGATGACACATAGTGATCATTTTATGATTCATTACAGCAAATATATTACACATTTGTCCTTTAATACTTCTCCAAGTTCACCTGTTGTACTGATGGAATTAGCGCAGTGTTTTTCCTCCTTCGTTCTTGCTAAACTAAACCAAAAGTGACCCTGACCTCTGTACTGGATGCACACAACTGAAAGTGATATTATCATCTCATCTAAGATGGCAATGTCAGACTGTTCCTGAAGAAGTATTTGATTACTGTGAACTATTTATGAAACATAGGAAAACTAGAAGGGCACTCTGAGAGCACAGACCTTCGCCAAGGCTGATAGTCCACTCTTCTTCTGTGATCTGCAAGTGCAGACTTCACAATTAGACTAATTCTTGTTCATGCAAGTTTAAACATTTTTCCTCAATATTGCAGGGGTTTATTGCAGAGTCCACATTTGGATGTAAATATAAGAGTATAATTAGTTGCATGACATGAGTGTATTTACATTGCCATAGCTGCACCTTAGTTTTAGAACAATTGAGGCAATGCTACAAATGTAGTACTTCTCCCATGTAACCACTGTCCCCAAGCACTCCATAAGGACTACTGTCTATAGAGCAGGTCCATGTGGAGGACATTTCACTGAGACAGCAGAGTGGACACGCCCTCAGTGTTTCAGAGCAGAGAAAACTGATCATTTTTTCAGGATTTTAAGACCTAAATTTCTATACGTGATTTCTTTAATCTTTCAAATTTGGCTGGGTGGGTAATAACACATGTTTCTGTGCTGTAACAAACTCAGGATAACAGGATCTTTAACATAATGACTGGCTACCAGCCATGCCTCAACTCAGAGGCTAACAGTGGTATCTAATCTTTTATAGGGTTCATTTCTCCTAGTTTCAAAACAATAAGTTTTTTCTTGTCCTATTTTTAAAAAATATCCTCCACCACCAACAGTCACTTGCAAGCTTTCAGTGCTGATAAAAGTCAAATCAAGATGAAGTCACAAATGCAAATCATTTTAATCACTGAATGGACGGTTTGAAAGCTGAATTTTTCAGACCTATTAGAAATGAAACAGTGTAGAAGAGGGTATCGTCATGTGCTCACAGTGTTCAGAGCTGCAGAATATCCTCAGAGTCCGGACACACTAAACCTCCCACGTATTCTCGAGACATAGATCCTTAACTTTTAATGAGATGTTCTTGTCCATTGTGAAAGGTGAAAGCGCCTGTGCTTTGGGCCGACACTCGTGTTCTTCTCTAATTAACATGGCGGAGGCACCCAGAAGGCCGGCTCAGCTCCTCCTCTCCTGCAGTTACCTTCACCGTCTCCTGGCACTTTTCCATCTCCTCATGCAGTCATGTCCTTTACCTAATTATATCTGTAATTAATATCCTCCACACAAAGCCCTGCATGCAGAGGAACTAGCTGGGATGAATGGACTAAAAGTCTAAAAATGTTGGCAAATGAAATATACACTATAATTCTCTATAACTATTATTATCAAGGGTGGAAGTAACTAATTAGAAATACTCAAGTTTTTTTTCAAGTATGTACTTTTACATACTTACATACTTTTCTTTTGCAAGGAAATAGCAAAAATTGCAACAAAAAAGTTTATTTTTTTGTATAATTCAAAAATTAACTTGTTTCAGGGAGAATAAAACCACGTTATGTTCTCAGTGTTCTAATCAACCAGGAAGAAAGAGCAAAATTATAAAATATAAAAGCACACAGCATTGATGTCAATAACAATGTGGGCAGCTTCTATAATTGGTGGAACACAGAAGCTACAGTGATTGGCCGTGCAGATTTCATGGAGACTGGCTGAATTTGCATGAATCATCAACACTGCGGCTTCCTGGAGGGACTGATTAAACATCAACAGTTAAAAAGTAACTAGCACTCTGAGTAGAAGAATACTTTGTACTTTTACTTAAGTATTTTTCTAACATCAGTACTTTCACTTGTAATTGAGTAATATTACAGTGATGTAAACGTACTTGTGCTGCTAATTATTTAGCTATTCTTAGAGCCTTATGAGTGAAGCTAAAAATGCTTGCGTGACCCTGCTTTCACTCCAAGAGCAACACTGTAAAAATTAAGGTTATTTTGTTCGAAGGAGGATGCAGCAGCTCTCCATTTAGTTGTTGCATTCACTGCCATGATTTTCTGCCAGGATATTTTGCTATTATGGGCTATTCTTGACCTCACTAGTTAATTTGTGTTAAAGATGGATGAAGGTGACATTAGAGAATAAAAAGGTTACATTTTTGACAATTCCAAAAGGAAAGGGTTCACCTCCTGGCGATCACGCTCTCAGAATTAAATGCCAACCTTTCTCCTAGAGGACAGACCAGCAGATCATCCTCTGTGAATGTCATGGAAATTGTACAAGATATTTTTCAAGATATCTTACTCTAAACCAGTGTCTCTCAAATGGGGGTACGAGTGGACGAGTACGTGAGATTTTTTACAAATGTTAATTTAATAAATATCAATCATGCATAATTCATAATATAATCATCTTATAATTAAGTTTAATAAAAGATGCAAATTGTAAGTTTAATTAAGTAACATTCACATTCAATAATCTAATCTTCAGTGCAATTGTTATCTGTCGTAAACTTTCAGCTGCCATAAAACATCATAGAAGAGGAAAGCAAACAAACACACACACACAGAGAAAGAAGAGAAAGCCATACATCTTAAAACATGGAGAAAAAAGTCAAAGAAAGTGGAAGCACAGGAGGGAGATGTTTTATTGGGGTTTACTTCAACTAGCTGCGACTCTTCTCTGACTTCTCAGCTGACATTAAGCATTAGCATTACCTTACATTAGCCAGAGAGTCGACAAAATCCACAGTCACCCTCTAGAAATGAGAGGCTGCTTCAGTTTACTTCTCTGTGGAATCAAAGACCTCATGTTTCAACAGTTACTCTTAATTTTGATGGTAAATCTGCCACCGTTATCACTCTGGAAAGCATGACAGGCATAGCAACAATAACTAAGGAGAGCGGGGCTTAGCCAAGAGTCAATTGTGTACACACGACTGTAATGCATACATAATGCTTCTGCATGATTGGAATGATGTGAGAAATAATACCACCTTTTCACAAGACATAGTGGAGAAGTATTAAAAGAGAATGACATAGCGAATGACAAGCAAGTTGTCTGTCACTCACTCAACAAGACTCAGATGCGTGTTGTTTTTTTGCATTTTTTTTTATGTTGGCAAATACCTCCAGCTCAAGTCTGTCAGTAAAAAAAAGAGACTGTCCAGATACAGATCTAAAAGACAGATAGACAGAGTGGATCAGTCCTGTCAGTAGATGTACAAGTCAAACTGTAAAAGTTATTATAGGGCTGCACAATTAATCGGAATTGAAATAAAATCGCAATATGGCTAAGTGCAATATTCACCAGAACCAGACCGATTTTTTTTTTGAAAAAGGAAAAATGTGTCAGAAGACAGCTTTATAATGAGGTACTGTAGTGCTGCAGAGATGAACAGGCCTGAAAAATCTTGTTCTACAGATGAAAGCAAACATGTTTGTCTGGTACAGACCTCAGCAGATATCACATCAAGTGAACAAGAAAACTGCAATGCTGTAATCATTTGCTCTAATCATATTGCACAAGCTAAATAATCGTAATATGACTTTTTTTTTTTTTTTTTAGCAAATTGTGCAGTTTGTTAGAGTGTTTTCTGTCACCCATGGTGGACTGTCCAACCTGAAGCAAC
>JAJHUR010095993.1:0-10057 GCA_027495735.1 Lutjanus campechanus | reverse complement strand
AACCTTCTAAACATTAGTTTTGTTCAAAGTAACGGGAAGAGCTAAAGATCTAGTGTTTAAGATCAAAGTATGCATTCTAACAAGCGTCATCACTCGTATCTTCTCATGTCCGCTGAAGATCTTTGTGCAGCAGGTCAACCACCAACTCTGATCATTTTATAACTTCCCTTTAACTGACCGCAGAAGAATTAGAAACATGTCTGTTTAAATGAGATGTTATCAGGGCTGCCAACTTTTCAGTTTCGTGTGGACTGAAGTTGTTAAAGTCAGAGTATTTCATGAGCAGGCCTTCTGTGACATTACACACACATTTACTGGACTGACATCATCAGACTGTTTTCCTCTAAGTCTCTGTTTAACTATGAAAAAGATTCTTGTTAGAACGCATACTTTGATCCTAAACGCTCGATCTTTCGTTCTTCCCATTACTTTGAATAAAACTAATGTTTAGAAGGTTGGTTTACTTTTAAATTTCAAGGTGCCAGGTCCATCAAATCATTTGAGGTGAATTATTGATCACCACTATGCCGATGTGATGATGGGTGATGATGTGTGTCCACTAGACTTGTGCCGATTGGCGATCTGATCGTATATTGGCGATTAAAGAGATGAACGATTGTTTTTTTTCACTTGGCGATGCTACCAGAGGTTGTGGCGAATGCGCAGATGAGAGAGAGAGAGAGAGAGAGAGAGTGTGTGTGTGTGTGTGTGTGTGTGTGTGTGTGCGCATGTGCGTGCATATGACGGTAGAGCTTACTGCGGCTATGATTAATTGATTAAGAAGAACAAAGTACCATGAATTCAGACTTGTGCAGTTAGGAGAGTAACTTGTGGCTCTACTATATGAGACACACAACATGATGTCCGCTACCAGTTTTGCGTGGAAATACTTCATAATCCTTCAAAATATTAAATGATGAGTATGCGAAGTGTGCGCCGCGCTGTGTAAAGGAGAGATCAAACGCACCGAGGTTCAATGTGCCACATTCAAATCTCAGATAAACGCCAAATGAAAGCTCAAATTAGCGTTGGGCGATTAGACAATCCATCGTCAATTGCTTTTCTGGACGATTTTTAGGGCGATGTTTGTCATTTTATTTTGCTAATGTAATAGTCTGTGGTGAGTCAGTTCACACCCACTCAGCGGACCATGAGCGCGCTAAACTGGGTGAGGAGTGAGAAGAAAACAGCCTGCAGAGTCCGACTTTTTACGCTCTTTTCACGCGGTAAAGTGAGGATTTATTTTTGACCAAACCAGAGTTGGTGATTGTTGGAAGAGCGGACAAACTAACAAAGACAGTTTTGGTGAGTTTTACATGTTTTTCTGTCAAATGTGAATTAAGTGTGTTCTCCGAGGAGTTAACGAGCCAATTAAGCTCGTCTTAGTTCGGTAAAAGAGTGAAACTTGAATTCAGAAGGTCTGCGGTCGTATTTCTCCATTTAAAATGGGAATAAATGTGAGAACATGCAATTTCTAGACACTTTGTGAGTTTACTTTGTCAATTGGACGTAGTGAACGCACGCAGCATGCATAAAATAATGATTGTAATGAATATAATAATAATGATGAAAATAACGATGACATCGTCAATCGCCGATAGATGGGCTGACAATGATTGTTTGGAAAATTTGAACATATCTCCCAACTCTAGCGTCCATTAAGAGATATAGGAAGTCTTGCGAGATCTGCGCCATGTTTACATCCTACCGGCTACATGCTACAGTTGACATTTCTGCTAAAAACATGGCGTAAATTGCATCTTTTGTGGTTATTTTTTAATGTCGCGGCTCACGGACACTTGGATTACACCACACAAGCAGGATGGAGACATTTTGTGTTTGTTTTGTGTGCTATTTTTAACGTTTTATCCGTGGTCACCGGCTGCTACCCTGTTTCTCCTAAAACTCCAGGATTGTTTTGTGAACTGAAGACCTTCACCCATCATCACATCGGCATAGTGGTGAGTATACTGAGTGGCTTATTCTCACAAAGTGGAATATCGCTTTAACTTTTACCACTAACAAATAGAAAGTTCGTTGACTAAACACAGTTTAAAGGACAGGAAACAAGTTGGTTGCCACTCAAAATAAAGGCATGTATGCACTGTCTGATTACATTTGTATTATCGTAATGTCATGGTTTGGAGTTTTCTTTGTCACTTTTTGTAGTATTAGTTTTCTCTTGTGTGTCTTCGTTGTTTTTACTTCCTGTCTTTGTCTGTTTTCCCGCTCTTTTTGTGATCACTGATTATTTTCACCTGTTCTGATTGCCCTCACCTGTGTCTCATCATCCTCCCTCTCCCTTGTGCCTTCGTGTCCCCTTCCTCAGTGTCAGTTCGTCCTTGTTACTTGTTACTTGTTACCTGTTACTCGTGTCTCCTGTGTCCTGTCTCCTGGTTTCTCGTGCTTTTGCTTTTGTTCCTTGCTCTTGTTGGATTTATTTGGTTTCTGCTTCATGGACTTTTGATTTTTTGCATTCCCTGGATTTTGTTGCCTTGACTTCCTTTTGCCTCATCTCGGTCTGCATTTGGGTCCTACCTGAAAACCCCAGTACATTGTGACACATAATGTGACAAACAGACACACCAAACTGCAGAGGGATTGATTGATTGATTGAAATTCTTTATTGATCATTAATATACGTCTACCCCCTCTAGCCAGAGATGATACTCAAATCAAAAGGATAAAAAATGGAATGGCAGTGTAGGAGGGCTGACCAGCTGCTGGCAGCTTCAAAACATACATTATTTCATTTAAAGGAAAAGTGCAATCCTAATGCCATAAACATCAATATTAATCCATAAACATTCCTAAATACAGTTCCCATAAAAATAAAAAAAAAAGGTCTCAAATTTATTAATTTAAAAAAAATACCTAAACCTAAAAATACCTAAAACTCATCCCATTATATATTTAATCACAAATTATTCCATCACAAAAATACACTATACAATATAAATTAAGAATATGCAATGCAGATAAAGTGATATAGGTCCACTTACAACAAAAGCCTAAAAATGACTATTCTATGGTTCTGATTTAAGAGAGCAGATGACCCTCAGCTACATATTTTTCAGTTAAGTCTGGAGTTAATCATATTCATGCTCCTAAGTAGCTCATTCCACAGAATGACAGCTGAGTACAGGAAGATGTCCTTCTCCATACAGCTCTCAAACCTGACCAGTTCTAAATTCATTGTACTTCCTCTTGTGGCATAATTGTAGTATTCCCTGGGGGGACACCACAATCCATTTGATTTGATGCATTGTTGTAGAATAAACCAGCCAAGTGTGACTTTTAAAATAGTTAAAATGAGCTCAACCTGAAACATCTACAGCAGTAAACAGCAGTAACATTAATGTAATAACATTAATCCAAAAACACAAGTGCTTGCCCCTTTCCAAGCAGTTTCTATGGATGTTATAGAAACAGTTTGAGAAAGGACAGGCACTTTCATAAAAAAAAAAACACTTGGCAGGAGACTGGGTGAACCATCTGTCACATTTGACACGGGCTAACTTCAACCTATCAGATCAACTCACCAAACCAATGCTCACCAAAACTGATGCTATCACAGTATCTACGCTAACGTCTTCTGGAGCCACCATTGTTTGTTTGGGACGAGCTGTTTCCATGGATGTGTCTCACTTTCGGTGCACCTAAAACCACACCTGTAGCTGCAAGTAGCCCCTCCAAGGATGCTGATTGACTCGCACCTCCTCTGATGTCAGACACAAACACACACCTTGGAGCCTGGCAAGATGGATTTTCACGTGATCTCGCAAATCAGGCTGCCTTGCAAGTTAATTGCCAGATGGTTCTGTATAAAAAACCATCTGGCCTGTCAGGTTACAAATTTATGGGATGCAGTGGAGCCACCAACCTTGGTATGTCCTTGCCCCAGAACATTTTGAGGAAGCAGAAGCTTCAACTTTAAAAAGAGAAGTTGAGGAATTAGTTAATCAAACTTATGATTTTATCTCTGACACTTTTACGGTGTCAGCCTTCTAAAGAAAAACGTTTCTCTTAGTGCCAAGTCATTACTGAAGGCTATTTTTGTCTTTTATCTCGTACTGAACCACCAACAAGCTGATTAAGCAACACTAACATGTCACAACAGTTGCGTAAAGCATTTAATGGTTTATTGTGAAGAGACAAATATTGGACTTAGATGTCACATGGAATAAAAGTGGCTATGGAAAAATGTCTCGCATAAAAACTTTTGGTCTTTTCCACCTTTGCCGTCTTGCACCAGGGGTGCAGGGGTATCCTGTCCCACCTCTTGAGCCAGCAGCCCCTCCAAAGCAACTTCATGTGTCAATAGTTTATTTTACATGCTGCAGATATGTAACTGGTTACGTTTTACACTGAAGCACCTTGAAATCATGTTGTATTTTATTATTCATTATTATCATCATCATTATTATGCAGCTCTGCTGGATGAGGAGTGGAGGAGAGAAACGAGATCCAGATCCAGAGGAGAGGTGAGTCTACCCAGTCTCCAAAATTTGCAAAGCTGCACCTCAATCCGGTTTGGACGCCCATTCTCCATCTCCTTCTCCCCATCTTCATCTCATCTTCAGCAGGTATATCTACCCAGCATCAGGCTCTGACAGAAGCACACAGTAATTTGTCTTCCGGGGTCAGGCGGATCTCATGGTCAGATATAATGTCTTGTACATTTAGTATGTTATAGATCATAATTGTTTAACCCCTGATTTTCTGGATCCCAATAAACACACAGACACAAACACTACAGCTGCTCCAGCTGTCATGTGACTGATCTGTCACATGTGCACTTTGCAGGTCTGTTTAGATTTATTAGGCCTTATAATTATAATAATAATTACTTATTAATGAGAATAATTTTACTGTGTCTGCACTTGTTTGTGCCATGATGGTTCTGACTGAAGCTGCTGGTGAGTTTTCTATAACAAAGTGTTACACATCTATATACTGTGCCCCACTTTCAGAAGCCAACAAAAGTTCAAGCCCCCCACCACAAGATATTTATATTTATATTATATTATATTTATAATATTTGGGGATGGAACTTACAAAAAAGAATTCCAAAGTTAAATTCTAGCAAAATCAAGGTCAGCAGGATAGAAACAGCAAACTCATTTGTTTATTCCCCCTACATAGATCATATTCATTCAACTCTGTTTCACTCTTTTTTTGTCCCCTGGTCTTTTGCGCCCCCCTTGCAGTGGCTCTGTGCCAGTTGGAAAATAAAATAAAATCTAATCTTGTGATTAGATAAAATATAAAAGTAAATAAGTAAGTATCACAATGGCATGTTTTATTACCTTTAATAACATATTAACTTTTACCACTAACAAATAGAAAGTTTGTTGACTGAACAGTTTAAAGGACAGGGAACAAGTTGGTTGCCGCTCAAAATAAAGGCATGTATGCACTGTCTGATTACATTTGTATTATTGTAATGTGACAAACAGACACACCAAACTGCAGAGGGATTGATTGATTAATTGAAATTTTTTACTGATCATTAATATACGTCTACCCCCTCTAGCCAGAGATGATACTCAAATCAAAAGGATAAAAAATATAATTAAGCCCAAAAACTTATTTCAGTTGTGGTCTTTTTGGGGAAGTGGGGAATGGAATGGCAGTGTAGGAAGGCTGACTAGCTGCTGGCTGCTTCTAAACATACATTATTTTAAAGGAAAAGTGCAATCCTAATGTCATAAACATCAATATTAGTCCATAAGCCTCACTGTTGTTACGGCTTATGGGCCGAACGGCAGTGCAGAGTAACCAGCCTTCTTGGAGTCTGTGGGAGGGGTGCTGGAAAGTGCTCCGACTGGGGACTCGTGCGGGACTTCAACGCTCACGTTGGCAGCGACAGTGTTATCTGGAGGGGCGTGATTGGGAGGAGCGGCCTCCCTGATCTGAAGCCGAGCTGTGTTTTGTTATTGGACTTCTGTGCTAGTCATGGTTTGTCCATAACAAACACCATTTTGTCCATCAGCGCACGGGGCACGAGGACAGCCTAGGCCGGAGGTCAATGATCAACTTCGTGGTCGTGTCATCTGACCTTCGGCCATATGTCTTGGACACTCGGGTGAAGAGAGGGGCTGAGCTGTCAAATGATCACCACCTGGTGGTGAGTTGGATCCGCTGGCAGAAGGGAAAGCTGGACAGACTTGGC
The DNA here is from genome assembly GCA_027495735.1 of Lutjanus campechanus. Lineage (NCBI taxonomy): Eukaryota > Metazoa > Chordata > Actinopteri > Lutjaniformes > Lutjanidae > Lutjanus > Lutjanus campechanus. The sequence goes on along the minus strand of JAJHUR010095993.1, from coordinate 3,882 downwards.
AGGCCCAAATGCGTAGTGAGGGTCTGTTGGGAACGTCTGGCGGAACCCTCTGTCAGAGGGGTTTTCAGCTATCACCTCCGGGAGAGCTTTGACCAGATCCCGAGGGAGATTGGAGACATCGAGTCCAAATGGACCATGTTCTCCACCTCCATTGTTGATGCGGCCGTCCAGAGCTGTGACCGTAAGGTCTCTGGTGCCTGACACGGCGGCAATCCCCGAACCCGGTGGTGGACACCGGAAGTAAGGGATGCCGTCAAGCTGAAGAAGGAGTCCTATTGAGCTTGGTTGGCTCGTGGGACTCCCGAGGCAGCTGTCAGGTAACGGCAGGCCAAGCGTGCAGCAGCCCGGGCAGTTGCGGAAGCAAAAACTCGGGCATGGGAAAAGTTCAGGGAGGCCATGGAGGAGGATTACCGGGCGGCCTCAAAGAAATTCTGGCAAACCGTGCGGCGCCTCAGAAGGGGGAGGCAGTACCCTGCTAATACTGTTTACAGTGGAGGGGGGGTGCTGTTGACTTCGACTGGGGATATTGTCGGGCGATGGAAGGAATACTTCGTGGATCTCCTCAATCCCACTGATATGCCTTCCGTGGAGGAGGCAGGGGCTGGGGACCCAGAGGTTGATTCATCCATCACTCAGGCTGAAGTCACCAAGGAAGTTCGGAAGCTCCTCAAGTCTCTGGATGTTGTAGTGCTGTCTTGGTTGACATGCCTCTGCAATATTGCGTGGCAGTTGGGGACAGTGTCTCCGGACTGGCAGACCGGGGTGGTGGTCCCTCTATTTAAGAAGGGGGCCCGGAGGGTGTGCTCCAACTAGAGGGGGATCACACTCCTCAGCCTCCCTGGTAAAGTCTATTCCAGGGTACTGGAGAGGAGAATTCGGCTGATAGTCGAACCTCGGATTCAGGAGGAACAATGCGGTTTTCGTCCTGGTTGTGGAACACTGGACCAGCTCTATACCCTCTGCAGGGTGCTTGAGGGTTCATAGGAGATTGCCCAACCAGTTCACATGTGTGAACTGGTTGAACTATGGATGTCCATAGAAACAGTTTGGAAAAGGGCGGGCACTTTCATTTAAAAAAAACACTTGGCAGGAGATTGGGTGAAACATCTGTCACATCTGACACGGGCTAATTTCAACCAATCAAATGAACTCACCAAACTGATGCTCACCAAAACTGATGCTATCACAGTATCTACGCTAACGTCTTCTGGAGCCACCATTGTTTGTTTGGGACGCGCTGTTTCCATGGATGTGTCTCACTGTCGGTGCACCTAAAACCACACCTGTAGCTGCCAGTAGCCCCTCCAAGGATGCTGATTGACTCGCACCACCTCTGGTGCAGACACAAACGGACGGCTTGGAGCCTGGCAAGATGTATTTTCACGTGATCTCGCAAATCAAGCTGCCTTGCAAGGTAATTCCCAGATGGTTCTGTATAAAAAACCATCTGGCTTGTCAGGTTACAAATTTCACCAACCTTGGTATATTCTTGCCCCAGAGCATTTTGAGGAAGCAGAAGCTTCAACTTTAAAAAGAGAAGTTGAGGAATTAGTTAATCAAACTTATGATTTTATCTCTGACACTTTTACAGTGTCAGCCTTCTAAAGAAAAATGTTTCTCTTAGTGCCAAGTCATTACTGAAGGCTATTTTTGTCTTCTTTTTTTTTTAAGTTATGTTTTCGGGCTTTTATGCCTTTATTTGATAGCATAGCTGAAGATAGACAGAAAAGGGGGAGAAGAGAGAGGGGATGACACACAGTCGAACCAGCAGCCACTGCAGAGGAGTGATAGCCTCCATATATGGGACGGACGCTCTACCAACCTCCGTCCCGTATTTATTTTTATTGATTTATTTTTTTGTCTTTTATCTCGTACTGAACCACCGACAAGCTGATTAAGCAACACTAACATGTCACAACAGTTGCGTAAAGCAATTAATGGTTTATTGTGAGGAGACAAATATTGGATTTAGAACTGGAAGTACTTGAACGTGCTGTCGCCTCCCAACTAAAAGACCACCTCTCTACCAATAAGATGTATGAAACATTTCAATCTGGATTCCGATCAAACCACAGTACTGAAACAGCCCTCCTCAAAATCACCAACAACCTTCTTCTCTCCTCTGACGCCGGAAACCTCAATATCCTCATCCTCCTCGACCTCAGCGCTGCCTTTGACACCATCAGCCACTCCATCCTTCTCACCCAACTTGAAGCCATCTTCAACATCGCTGGATCTGCCTTGAAGATCTTCAGTTCACAAAACAATCCGGGAGTTTTAGGAGAAACAGGGTAGCAGCCTCATCCGATCTCGCGAGACTTCCGCACATGCGTCCATTAAGATATATACGAAGTCTCACGAGATTGACGCCATGTTTACATGCTACCGGCTATATGAGGCTGCTACCCTGTTTCTCCTAAAACTCCAGGATTGTTTTGTGAACTTAAGATCTTCACCCACCATCACATCGGCATAGTGGTGAGTACATACTGAGTGGGTTATCATGGAAAGTGGAGTACTTTAAACTGGTTCAAATCTTACCTCTCTGACAGACTTCAGTTCATCTCCATCAATAACTGCAAATCCCCCACTGCTCCCCTCCCCCAAGGCGTCCCCCAAGGTTCAGTTCTTGGCCCCCTCCTCTTCATCCTGTACCTGTTCCCCCTTGGCCACATAATCCGCCGTCATGGTCTCCAGTTCCACTGCTTCGAAAAAGAAAAGAAGAAAAGACATTTTAAATTTTAAAATATATAAAATGTAGAAATTCTAAAACATAACACTGAGCTTTAGTCAATCATCAATCAGTCCAGATTTTAAAGCTGCAGTAGGTAGAAAGCCTAAAAACGGTTGATTTTTAAGTCTCATCTGAGTTAGGTTTCGTTTTCTGTGTCCTCAGCCCACCTTTGCCGTCTTGCACCAGGGGTGCAGGGGTAACCTGTCCGCTTCTTTTGTCAGCAGCCCCTCCATGTATATAGTTACTTGAAATCATGTTGTATTTTATTATTCATTATTATCATCATCATTATTATGTGGTTCCGCTGGCTGAGGAGTGGAGGAGAGAGATGGTGCGATCCAGAGGAGAGGTGAGTCGACCCAGTCTCCAAAGTCTGCAAAGCAGCACCTCAGTCCGGTTCACCCGCCCATTCTCCATCTCTCAGGTATATCCACCCAGCATCAGGCTCTGACAGAAGTACACAGTAATTTGTCTTCCCGGGTCAGGCCGATCTCATGGTCAGATATAATGTCTTGTACATTTTATATCTTATAGATCATAATTGTTTAACCCCTGATTTTCTGGATCCCAATAAACACACAGACACAAACACTCCAGCTGATCTGTCACATATGCACTTTGTAGGTCTGTTTAGATTTATTAGGCTTTATAATTTTCATAATAATTCCTTATTAATAAGAATAATTTTAGACAGACACACATGCACACATGCACTTGGACCAGGTTTTAGCCGGTCTACAGCGCAAGTGTTTTTTGCTCCAGTGTGCCAAGATAGCAAATGCCCCTGGCCATAACTTCATCTTGCCTTCATTTTTAGACCTCCTGACATGGAAACATACATACAGACATGGAAAAAATGCCAACTGTGCTGGTGTCACTGTTGCATCCTCTTTGCGCGGGGTGTAAGATGGGGTCCACAGTCTTCCTTAAATTTCTGAGTAAACTTATGATGCTGTTTCTGATAATGAGAAGTGTTCAGTTCCCTGTTTTTGAGAGATGAAAAGATATGCAGCTGTATATAAGACCTGGTGTGTCTCCCTCAGAGCCACAGGACGACTGAAGCCACCGACACTGAGAGAGAAGAACAGCAGGTTTGATACAAACTCTCTTATCATCTTTGATTTTCCTTGTTTGATTTCTCTTGTTCA
>JAJHUR010095987.1:7617-20935 GCA_027495735.1 Lutjanus campechanus | reverse complement strand
CAGTGCAATGCATGATAGTGTATATTGCGTATACACTACTTTTCATGGTGCATTGTGGGATTGATCACATGATGTTGCACAGGCAATAAGGTTGACTGCATTTACAGGTGACAGTTGTTATAGCTGCAGCTGAGTCCTCAACATGGTAAAAATGCACGTCTTAAAGTAGACAGTACCAGGGTTAGCGTGAGAGTTGCTTGGCTTTTTGTGTGCAGTATTTTGATTAATGCAGATGAGTGAATGAAAGACAGAGGGGATGTGTGGGCTGTTTGCTTTTGTTCATTGCTCAGTTTAGTTTGTTTTCTCAGAGCTTATAGCAACAAAAGCTCAGATATGGTGCGACCTTTGACCAGGTTCATTCTGACAGTTACTGTATGAGACCGTGATGGATGGACGCCAGAGCTAACTGACTGTCCAAACACTCACATTCATATCTATACACTCTGTATGTCATACCCACCCCCTCACACACACACTTGTTTTTGCCACTTGTGAGAACATTGTATTTAAGGCTTACTTACTCTAACCTTAAAAGGACCAGTGTGACCATTTCGTGCAGATTGCAACAAGGTGAACACTACTTGCCTCAACCTCCCCTTCCAACTGTGCAGGAGAATTTACTGCTGTGAAACGCACAGTGAGCTGTTATTTGGTTTGTTCATTCTGGGCTACAGCAGAAATGTGGCGGTGCATCGTGGTGGACTCAGGAGAAGAGGACCCATTCCCCTTGTAGTTGTAAAAGGCTCATTCTAAAGTAGCAAAACACAACAATTCTTATTTTCAGTTGATTATAGACTAATGAAACCCCACCTAACCATAACTGAAACTTATTGTTCTCTAAGGTGAGTAACCCGCAATTTCCACCAAGCACAACTACGCCACGTTACGGCTGCACCGCAGCACTCGGAGCAATCCGCAGCCATTCTAGACAATGCTTGTGATTCCACCAGAAGTGCCGCTGCACGTTTCAGACGCGTCCCAGACGCAGCTCGGCGCTCCGCTCCATGGAGAATACACACCGAGTCTATTTTTGAGGGGTGCCGCGACAATTTGCACAGAGCAGATCGAACGGGCAGGAAGTCAGACAGGGAGAATCCAATTAATTTTCAAAATAAAAGACCCCGCGCAGACTCTCGATCACAAAGACAGACAGAAAAGAAACTATTTAACCACGTAGCCTGCTTATCCATGGTAGAAGCACAAAGAGCAAGGAAAGAACGTAATCAACAAAATCTGAGCAAGTAAACATTCTGGTGGAATATACCTGTAATTTTCCGCCTCCTCCGGCCTGGTGGGAGCAGACAAAAAAGCGGGTATGCTGGATTTAAGGTATTGGTGTTTTTTGTCATCACTATTGTTCACATTTTATAGAGTGAAGCAATAAAAGGTTCAAGCCGGGCCTTGTCGGCGGTGACGGAGTGTGGAAAAGGTGATCACAGCTCTTTAAAAGCGAATCATGATTTTCTGACTGACATCAAACTTCGTCAGCTGTTGAACTGACATTTAAAAAATGTAGAACCAAGTTTCATTCATACAACCGCATCTCAGGTATCTGAATTCCCTCCAAACAACCAAGCATTGACACAAATACAATTCACTCAAGTTATGGACACAGATATTATTCTTATTATGTTTTCTTTGTTTAAATTGTTGGTGTGAAAACAAAACAGTAACCACAACTACTGAACTCGGGACAAAGGGCAAACAAACAAAGAGGCAGTGACGGGGAAAAGGAAAAACCAACAAATAGACAAAAAAACAAACAAACAAAAAATCTTTCTATTAGTTGGAAGAGATGACAGAGAGGAAAAGGTACAACTTTCCAAATAATTTAAAATGATATGAACATTTTAATATGTGCCTCTTGATGTAAACTGCACCGAAAGATTTATTGTATTTTTGCATGAATGTAGCCTGAAAGTGATGTGAAAATATCTGTTTGTTTGTTTGTTTGCATGTTAACACCTCCAAAGATGGGCTTTTGCAGTTCATATCAGACAACAATATCTGTCACATGTTATAAATCAGATTACAGATTATATGCCTATGATGTGTGAATGATGTTCAGTGGCCTGTTTGTCTCCTATCAGTGGGTCACACCTCCCTCTGCTGGACGAAACAGAGCATTTTGTTTTCAAGAGAGACGTCCACATGGTCAAAAAAACAAGCAAAACAAACAAACAAGCAAAACAAAATTGTAAAGCAATAAACTGAAACATGAAACGGTGAAACACTGTTTGAACACAAAGTCAGAAGCTATTTTGAAGTGTTTTATTTCTTAGAACAAGGAGCAGTGATCTGTTTGATTCCAGAAGGACAAGGTGAAACTGATAAACGGATAATTGATAAATAAATAAGGATAATATGGATCATATGGACCATGTGTGACATGGCGCTTAGCAACACATATAAGTGGGGCAGTGCTTGGTCCATTTTAAAGCAGGAAAAAAAATGGTAGCCTGATAGCAAACATTCTCAAAACACACCTAAATAGTTCCCTAAATTGTGTTCCTGAAAACACGTGAGGTGGGAAATAGACAACCGTCTTAGAAATAAGGGTTCCAAAAGGTTTCTTGTTCTGAAATCCTTGTAGAACTCTTTTGTCAAGAGTTCTTTGTAGCATAATATAAAAGTATTCTTGGTAGAATCCACTGGGTGGGTTCTAGATAAAAACCCTTGCAATGTAAAAGGGTTCTTCTCGATAAAACCCCCTGGATAAGTTCCAGATTAACCAGAATATAAAAAGGTTCTTGCTAGAACCTCCTGGGTGGAACCTTTATAAAAAGTTCTACCATGAACCAAAACAGGTACAAGCCGAAGAACCCTTTATGGTTCTAGTTAGCACTTTTATGCATTAATGCAGAGTCTAGATTCATATTTGATCAGCACTGCCTCGTTCAGACTTTTCAAATCTGGACCAGTGACATTCCTCTGTCAGTCATCCCCACCAGAAGAAATCCGCGACGGATGAAAATCTGTTTGAACGTGAGGGGTCAGGCGTATCTGCCAGAGCCAAATGAAACATGAGCTTACAGATTCGTCTGGTTCCCAGGCTAAATGTTCTAAGGTGGAGGCACAGATGTCCAATATGTATCTCAAAAGCTGGTCAAGTACAACCAAATCTTTCCGCAATTGCCAGACACCGATTGAGATCAGTGAGAAATCATGTTAGATGATTCCAGAAATCATCAAAAACCACAATCAGAGCCTTTCAGAGGTCCGAAACAAAAGTAAAACTTGGAGATCAAAGCAGGATGGACCTTCACCTGAGGTTCATATAAAAATGTAAACTGGAAAGTGAAAATGAGGCTTGGAGAAAACAGAATACAATGTGTGGCCAGTGCGGCCACACACACACACACGCACATCGTCATTACTGACGTTGTATTACGATGTCAGCGTGGTTTGGTCTGTTTATTCTATTCTGTCATTGTTAGGCCACTGTAATGCATACTGATGATATCAGCACACACACAATGACACACTCTCTTCACAGGTTGAGGTGATGAGGTGTCCGATTTCTTCCTGCAACAAGCTCTCATGGTAAACAGATGTGAGCCGTCCGGGGTAGATCAATGCACGTGTGTGTGTGTGTGTGTGTGTGTGTGTGTGTCAGAGGGAACAAAGATAATCAGAGCTGCCTAATGACCCCTCCAGAGAGACCTCAGCTAATCCCCTGCACCTCTGGGACACACACACACACACACACACACTGAGCTTCCCAACGTCCAGCCAGCTCTCACGGGGGTGCGTTTGGTTCTGGTCTGGTGCGGGCTGGGTGGGTGGAGTGCTGGTGGTGCAGGTCAAAGGGGCTTCAGAGGAGGTGAGTGTGTGGAGGGTGTGAGGGACGCGTGTCTCTGTGGATCCACTCTCTGAACATCTTGATGATTGATTTCCAACCTTTCAAAGCAGTTTTATTGTTTTTTATTGTTTTTTTTAATATAAATGGTTTCAGGTCATTTCATTATACGCTATATGCTTAAAATGTTCTATTTTCCTTGATTTTATGCATTTTATATACTCTATTTTAACTTACATTTTATCTAACCTTCAGTCTTCTATATATTTATTTATTTATTCTTATTTTTATCCTACTTTTACTCGTATTATCAAGTGGGTTTCGTCCATTTGAAGGTGGATTCTGAGTATTCTATTCTCATCTTATTTTTACATATGGGTTTTATTTTATCATCTTATTTTATTTATTAATTGTGACAGTATGTTCCTGTTATACTGTTATTATTATTTTCTGTGGTTTGAAGTTTAGTTTCTCTTCTGCGTTGTTTGTACTTTCAGGTATCTGCTTTCCTTTACCTTTTCATCTTCTCTTTGAGCTGGATAAGAGTCGTGTTAAGTTACTGCAGATGATTTTCTTGAGTTTTCTGCTTCATAATAATTGCTTTTATGTGACAAAATAACAGAGGACTTTTATTGTGAAGGATATACCAGAAATAAAATGTTTATCCACCATTAAGATGCTTGCAGAAAGACAGGCGCTTCATAAATACACAACTTCAAGTGGCTGCAAACTTCACTGTGCTGAGCGGACGCACCGAGTCAAACCGAGTCAAGCAGCATCTGAATGAAAAAGGAGCAAAAGAGTCACAGAGGTTACCGACGGAGTCAACAAGCCTTCATTGCTTCTGCAGAAAAAGAATCAGAGCCAATCAGAGCTGGAGTTGATAAATATCCATGTCTACTGCATATGAAGACAAAAAACAGGTGTTAGTGGGTCTTTTGTCCAGAACAAAAGAGGCTTTATTGTTTGTTTAGATTTGAAGCAGCATCAATGCCACATTTTTTTGGCAGATGACTGTTCTTGATCTTGAGTGTTTTGTGGTCTGCACCACTAAAGAAGACTTTGACATTTATCCCTTCTTGATGCGTGATTATAAAGTAACTTCGATAAGAAATAAAGACTACTTCACTGTGATGGTTTATGAATTATTATATAACATTTCAAGTCTTCACAGGTTTAATTTAGCCTACAAAGTGTGCGGAGGAATCATGTCCACATGAATCTGTCCACAAAGGATTGGTGGTGTGGTTTGGATAAAAGTCAGCAGGAATGTAAAATGAATACAATTCACCTCTGCTCACAACTGTTCATAATGTGGGATGTGACCCATGAGGTAAGACCTCTTTCAACAGTTGTTCTTTGATGTTATTCTTGTTTTGTGATTATTTAATACTTGGCAGTTTGTAAGTGTATGTGACAACTGTCTTTGGATAAAGCAGTCTTATGTGTATTTTATGACTCTCAAAAAAATCTAAATTACATACATTTTCCACTGGGCCCAGCTAACAGCTATCAGTGTCACTGCTGGCCTTCGACATAGTATAAAAGAGGACGAATTCTACATATTGATCTTGGCTCGGTTTATCCTAAACCTAAAAGTAGTTTTTAGTGCCTAATCTAAATCTAAATCAAAATAAAAGGTCCACTGCAGAAATATTTGGCTACATTTCATCTATTTGAGGAAGTCTTTGTGTTCCTGTAATGCCAACAGAAAATATAAACCACACCTGCGATGAAAGAACTCGACCGGGTGAATCCAGATAAGTGCTTTGATCTCTTGCACAGCTTCACCTTTTCAATCCTCCTCCATCGGTGCAGATGAAAGGCAGGAGGGTGATTTTAAGACATCTGTGTTTTTGGACAGAAGCTGCAACTGCATGTCAGGAAGGTGATTCTGACAACAGATAATACTGTGTGTTACATTTGTACTCTGTCTCTGCCCCCTTGTGTCGGCGCAACTCTGCCAAAATATTAAAAGAAACAAGAAAAAAAAAGACTAATTCTGCTTCTGTAACAGAGGCTCTTCCAAATTCACCTCTCCCAGGCTGCAGTGGGAGAAGTGTTTCATCGTCTGGCAGCGCTGACATGATCAGCCATAACATCACCTAAGGCTACCATCAGCTTCAATGTAGATCACCTGCCAGCAGAGAGCAGAGGTGGGCCGCTCGTGTCCTGGACGTGTAAGAGACCCGACTTGCCACCAGGTGGCAGTACAAGTCAGAGTTCACGTCTCCTGTCTCCTGGTTGCCAGTGAACACAGTTTCCTCTACTTGGCATGGAGCCATATTTATATTAGGGACAAGTTATTCTGAGCTAATTGGCACCTGATGTTCACTTAATGAAGACAGAGACAGACAGAAGGGCCCTGAGAGAGCGGCGGAGGCAAATCTCCTGACATGACGGAGAAATGATACCACCTCCCAGTAATTAAGACGCAAGCATTTACACAGAAACACCAGAGACACACACATGTACACATTCACGCGCACACACACACACACAAATCGCTAATGAGCTCAACAACCTGTTCTAATCAAAACATCATCAAGCAAATTAACAGGAGAATTTCTCACTTGAAAATGCTTTGAGGGTTTTTTTTTTTTTTGTGCGTGTGATTTGTGATAATTTGACTTTATTTGGTACTTTTATAGTTTGTTTTTTTTTGCACGTCAGGTAAACTTAATTAACATAAAGTGATTTCCAGGTGAAAGTATGTTTATCATGTTTAGGATTAAGATAACTTGATATAAGGAGGGGCAACTTGTATGATTTATGTCTTGTATTTTTCTTTCTTTTCTTTTTTTTTGAAACTCATTAACTAATTTATTTTCTTTTTTTAAAATATATTTATTTCCTGTTAAAATGACACAGCTTTTCTTCTCTTCTGCCACTTAAAATTTCTCTTCCTCTTTCAGTTAGAAACACTTTCAAAACTTTTATTTTACAGTGATTTAATGCTCTGTTAATATGCTCACTGAAGATTTTTTAATCTTGTTTAGTTACGTTTCGACAGAACATTGTTAACTGATGGAAACGCTGGAGAATAAACCTGTGAAGTAGACGGGGATTTCGTTCCCATATGAGACCAATATTCAGTGTTGATTGTTTTTTTTTAAATCCAGGCCACAATCTTTTCCTCAACATAACTTAACCAGCTAAGACCTTTATTTTGGAAGTGTAACCAGACGTTGCATTATTATTGCTAACTGGACGCTTCCAGGTAAAAATAGTTTTGAAAAATAATGTTTAAAAGTTTGTTTTTCTGTGATTTAACACATTGTTAAATCATTTATCATGCTCATTACAGACGTGTCCTGTTTAATTATATTTTGACAGATCAAATTGTCACCGACGACATTACTGGTGGAGAGCATGTTGGTTGCAAGACACCACGTTCACCCTCTCAGCCCTTTATGAATGGTAGAAAAAAACCCTTCACTCATTCATTATGCTATCAAATTAAAACCAGGTCTTAAAGGAGCAATATGTAAGCAATTGTGGGTGAAATGAATAGGTGAGTTGGAGCCATAGACTGTAAATAGGTAGAAAATCCTTTGTAGTAAACAGAAGCGAGTTGTTTCCTTCCCCTCCACCTAATCCCCAGACTGCAGGAGCACGAGACAAATGCATTATTCTAAACTTACAATAGCTGATCAGCTGTTAATAACTCTGTCCGTTGTCTGTTAATGTAAAGCTAAGACTGTTATCCTGAAAACAAAGGCTCACTCCTGTGAAAATACTTTTAGTTTAGTCTCACTGCCAGACTTCATTAAAATTTTGCTCCAGTTTAACTGTCAAAATCTTGTCTTCTACAAGATTATTAACGATTCCTTCCGACTCATAAACCGACACTCAGTCATTTGGCAAACATTCAGCATTAATTTGAACCTGGCAAGCTAAAAGAATTATTTTGGCCCCTCTCTTCACGAATGCTTTGACTATAGAAAAAGGAATGTAAACAGTATCAGATAAGTGAGGAAGTCCTGCTCAGCCTCGTGTATTTAGCGTTGGCAAAACTTCAGTTTGATGTAACAGTGGCCAAATACCACATATTAATTTTCATAGTGTTCATCAGATAAGTTTTATACCAACAGGGGAAAATGTGCCAAGAGACGTCAATCAAACTACAACTTTTAAACACTCTCCCAACTGAACTCCTCATAGAAAAACAAAATTACGATAGATATCTTTCTCAAGCTGTCTCACCATTATTTGTGAGCGTTTACTCCATTTTGACACGTCTGAATCGGAAAAGCACAGGTGTACATAATAAAATTAAAGATGGCTGAGTTCCATTTAGTTCCTCCCGTGCTGTTCACGGACACTGTCGTCCCACAATGTCACGTACAAGCAGATGTCGGATGCAAAATCCCTTTGGCCAGTTATCACTGCTCACGTTCTGCAGTTGGTTTCAGTTGGATGTTCTGTTGCTAGAAGCAACACGTAATTGCACAGTTCTGCATCAGTTACTGCTTAACTGACAGTGTCTCTGTCTGAAATCACTCCTGCATTCACGACAACAACAGTGAGCAGTGAGGAAAAAAAAAAGGCCATCCACATTTTGTAACATAGGTGGAGCAGAGTGTGTGCTCCACAGCCTGAGATCAGCTCACTCTGCTCTGGTTTAATCCCACAGACTCTCCGCTCGTTTTTACCCAGCAGTGAGCAAGGAAGCAAGCAAACTGTAAATTTACTGCCACTAGACAAGTTCACTGCTAAACTGCAATGCCTCTGCTCTGATTGGCACACACACACACACACACACACAGAGAACAGTGCTAATGTATCTTGTTGATGGAATATGATCTGGAATATTCAGACATATTGAAGGAAAACTGTAAAGAGCACAGAAAGTTTGGCTGCTCTTTTGCTGCTGGACGCTTTGAAATGCGCAGACAACACAGAGCCTATAGACAGACGCTTCAGTGTGGTGTGAACGCCGTCGTCAAACAAGTGTAAGAGTGATGTGGTGTTTGCGATCTAGACAAGTGGTAGGAATACTTTATTACAGCTGTTTTTTGTGCATTTTGTCACAACTGCCTCCAGTAAAACCTAAAAGGCAGTGTCTAATGATGCCTTCAACCTTTATTGGAAGTGTGTTGTTGACAGTATAGCTGTGCAATACTGTAACTTAGGGATACTGTAATGAGTGGCTCATTATTGCAAGTAGAGCTGCAAAGATTATTAATCGATTTTTAAATTATTTGGCAACTATTTTGATCATTTCTTAAGAAAAAAATCTCAGATTTCAGCTTCTTAAATGTGAATATTTTCAGTTTTTTAAAAACTCTATGACAGTAAACTGAATATCTTTGGGTTGTGACAAAAACAAGACATTTGAGGACATCATCTCAGGTTTTCGGAAGCACTGATTGAGATTTTTCATAATTTTCTGACATTTTTAAACAAGCAACTACTAGTCATTTAATCGATTATGAAAATAGTTTGTTGCAACCCTAATTTAGTCCTCCGAAGTCTATGATAAGAACTTTGTTCATAGCAGTGGTCTGCTATTCAAAAATAACAGACCAAAGAAGGCAATAAAAAAAAGGGTAAAGTTTAAAATTGATATGGCTGCATGATGAATCCTGTCTGAGTAAAGCCGTCTTACAGTTAAACATGCATCTGTTGTATTGCAGAAATTCATGTTACTTTAATGGTGTAACTGATCTAATCTGATAATTCCACCACAGAACTGTAAGCAGATCCACTGCTGATGCTAATAAAACCAGAATAATCCAGATCCGCTGTGACTGCAGCAGAATATAATGTTTCCAAACCGGCCCCTCAGTGTTTCTGGCCGGCTTGTGTGAATGAGCCGTCCTAACTGACTCTGTGGTTCATTAGTATAAAGGTTTATGAAAAGGCTTCATTAAAATTGCATCCAGCATTTCAGTGCCTGTAATGAAAGTTAGTGCGAGTGTCAAAACCTCTCCCGTTAACCAAACTCAGCCAGCGCGGCGCTGCTGCAGATTCATACATCATGTGGTCTGAATCCTGGACTCGCTGCTCTGAGACTAGCACCTTCTGTGTTGATTTATCCAAATAAAGGCGTTATTATTCAGCAGCTTCTGCAGACTCATGCAGTTGTAGCACTTTTATTTAGTCCTCTGCTTTGACTGCATCGTAATCTACCTTCTCCTCTTACTTAAACTCGCATAGTATTTTACTGAAGAGCTAGAATGAGACTTAAGCATGACTGACCTTTTACAAACCAGATGTTTTTTGACTGTACCCAGTTTCTTTTTATTAAGTAAATGGAGCATTGGGCCTAAATCACGTTGCACTTGATGCAAATTATCAGCACATCACCTCAAAATTATTCACAGTTTTGTGCCCTGCATTGGTGTGTAAAGGCTTTGAGTTAAACCAAGTGGGCCTCTTTCAAAGTTATTGTGTTTTTAGTTTATTATTCCCCATTTGTGTTACACAGAAACAGAACCTTAGCTAGGAGACACTGATGAGAAAAAAAGATAAGACCTGAAAAAATAAAATCTGCAATCTTGTTTAGTGAAATTTTGCCGTTGATATTTAAAGCTTGCATACCTTTGGTTTGATACTGGTTCAGAAAATATTATTCAGTGTGCAAATTAATAACATGAAATGCACGTCTGGTGTGAAAATTTAACTACTTCAACTGTGAGTGTTTTGTGGTGATTTTGAAAACTGGTGATTCTGCTTTGTTTGCACCACCAAACGCACCATCACTCACAGCACAGAGCTCGTTTTTCCTGGTCTCTCTGATTGTGTCCATTGGAAAGTTATTCGAAGGACCAGTAGAATCTCCTCTTCTCCTAAAATGTTTCACCTTTTTAAAGTGAAAAAAAAAAAAAAATCACTCTAACGTCCAGTGTAGATGATGATGAGTTGTGTTCATTAGTTCAGGGGTCTGAGTGGTAGTAGTCACTCCAGGTCCATCATCACCAATCCTTGCTCCTTCTCTTTCCTGTTCTAATTGCACGAATAGTCGTACTGCTGCTGCCCATTAGTATAATATCCATTAGTCTGCCCTTCCTTCCCTCAGACCACCACTCCCTGCCTTTACTACACCTCTGAGACACACGCACAGACACTTATAGGCAAAGCAAAACACACAGATGTGTTCAGAGGCTTGCAACCTGTACAAGCACAGCAACAAGATCACGTTTTTTTCTTTTCACATTCATGTTTTTTATCACCAACCAGCTCTTATTTCAGCATGTTCCATCCTTGATCTGTTCGTTGCCATCTCATCCTCGACTTCATACTTATCTCCGCACAAACAAGCGTACAAGCGTCCTGCGATTCCACTCCTCCAGAGGTAACGAGCTAATGTCGTGTTCCTCTGCGAGACTCTGAGTAAGAGCTGATCTCTCTGCCGACATGCTTTTACGAGAGCGCAGAAATGGAAAATGGGGAAATAATTTATCTCACTAATCCTTCAGGAGTGTATTAAAACCTTTCCTTTTACTTACCAACAGCATCGCTCACGTTCCGAAATGAGGCCATGGCGCAAAGTAGGAAAATTCTACATGAGGCTAAATAGATTCAGACCCTCCAGAGATGAATAAAAAGACTTTTCTCTAGTGTGATCTGTCTGCTCATTTTACAATCTTGTGAGACAACACACATTTTCACATCAAACACCACCATCAAGGTCATGATCGTTTTTTTAATTTGTGGTTTTGTGGATGTTTTCTTATATTTTCTTTTCTTTTCTAGGTATGTTTCAGAAACTCAAACAGAAACAGAAAATCAAAGAGAGAGAAAATATCAGAGTCCTAGTCGGTTTGATTGACAGGTGATCATCAAAATAAGTATTCAGAGCAACCAGGGTTGGGAGGGTTACTTTATAAATGTAATCCAGTACACTTACAAGTTACCTGTTAAAAATTGTAATCAGTAACTTACTCTAAGTATCACAATATTAATTAAAGTAATGTACCTGATTACTTTTAGTTACTTTTGGATTACTTCAATACCAAACATGCAAATAAATATGGAACATATATGGAAGGAGTCCATTAAAAACACGTGAAGCCAGGCAGACACTGTATGAATTAAGCCACATTTTAACCCCAAATTGGTGCTGTCAAATGTCTGATCTTTGCCTCACTTGTGGCAACTTTTGGACATTTAATAAGCATGAACTAGGCCTAAACGGCTTGTTCATACTACACACTTGAACAGCACGTGACAGCACCATCACTGAGCTCCTGTGGCTCACACATGCTGAAAGCCCCGTCTATCCACACAGAGTTTGCAGAAGAGTTTGAAGAGAAGAAAGTAGCTGTTTTCTGAAGGCAGTCAGTGATTTCTCCCCTCGTTCAAGAGAGGGAGGGATGGAAAGAGGGATGAATGGAGAGAGAAGAGAAAAGAGAGGGAAAAAAGTTTTTTTTTTTTTCCTGTCTGTGCACAGATGTAAACAATGAAACTAGAGAGAGTTGTCCTGTTGCAGAAATATGCCCGTCAACAGATCATTTTCAATGTGAATGTTTGCCAAGAACTGTGCACATAGCCTCTGGAGCTTTAAATGACACGTCTGAGCAGCGCTGGGCTATGTGGATGCTCTAGCCCTTTAATATAGCTGCCAAAATAAAAAGCCGCAGGTAATACCATACACTGCTCAAGCGTTCAGTGTGAACAAGCTGTAAGAGTAAGTAAGTTGAGAAGACCGATGAAAAAAGTAGACTGAGGGAGCAAGAGGAATTTGAAAGGAGAATGGGGGAGGGGGATGATAGTATCCCTCTAGTGACACTTGTGGAGGCGCCTCTCCAGTGTTATGTTTCGATGTGCTGTTGAAGTCAGGTGAAATAGTATAACGAGCGAGGTGGCGTTGGATGGCTGGGTCAAAAACAGGACTTTGACCCAGGAGTCTAGGTTTCACGTCTTTTCACAAACCAAACCATGCAGTTTTGTTGCCTAAACCTAAGACCTTATCTAGACAGCGAATCTCACATCTGTATCACGCTTGCGGGATGACAAGCGTTCACGCCACACTGGAGCATCTGTCTATATAGGCTGCGTAATGTCTGTGCATTTTACAGCAGCCAGTATTCTCAAAGCAGACAGATGTTGGCGATCAGACCAGACGGATTAAATTTTAACAGTAAAGTTGTCTTGTGGCAGTAAATGTACAGTTTGCCCCCATAACTCAATGTCATTTCAACATGGAGCTTGACCACAGCTCATTATCATTTCTCACCCCCCCCCCACATCACTCTTGAAGCGTAGAGCCACTAACCAAGCTCCCGTTTTTGACGAGTTGGAGTGAGAAAGTGTTGGCATATGATGATGAGGAAAAATCAGGGACTAGACAGACAGGAGTGCAGAGGGAATACAACATCATTATTTCATAGTCTGAGGAGGCAGATCCACGTCAAGCTGCCCACAGTGTCAAGCAGTCAATCAGCATCAGCCTGTGTGTGTGTATATATATATATCTGTATATCTGTGTGAGGGTCATTGGTACATTTTAAAATTTTCATACAGTGCTATGTTTCTGTCACTCATTGCTTTGGGGCAATAGAACAGGTAGAG
>JAJHUR010095985.1:0-22430 GCA_027495735.1 Lutjanus campechanus | reverse complement strand
AAAAAAAAACTAAAAAAAAAAAAAATGTTCGCTTCATTTCATTAATTGAACTAAATTGATGAATTGTTAGAAAAACAGAGTAATACCGTTGATGTTGTATAACTTTATAATTTGATTATTAGTCATAGTGCCTCTTGTGCATTTGCAACATGTTGCTAGAAACAAATGTAATATAGAGGCAAAACAAATGGAAAGAGCTTTGTTAGTTCCCTGTTAAGTAGATGCAAATTATTACTAGTGGAAAATGATTTTTACATCCATCTGTGGTATTTTATAGTTAATCAAATCGGTTAGTGATCATTACTTGGTAGCCACAAAAAATTGCACTAATTTATATTTTTCTCCACCATCTGTTGGCAACAAAAGTCCAAATATTTTTTATTTGTTTTCTTGTTGCTGGCTATAGGAACCAGACGAAGGGCATATCTATATGACTTTGGTCCTTAATGAGGCCTGTTCTGGCTTTTTAAAAACTGAGACAAGGTCCTTATCAGACGCTTTCTCCCTGGGGATTGTCACCCTTTGCGGAGTACGTTTCCACGTAAGAGAGATTTCCCTGACACAAAGGCATCTCTCGTCTATCTGCAAAGCTTCTTGAAGTGTTTATCCACCAGAACTGACAGAGAGCTGACTTTAATTAGCACCGTCTCCCTTTTTAGCCCCCCCCTCCTCCTCCGCCCCCTCCGCCGTCCCCACTCTCCACCCTCGTCAGATTGCATAACTCCGAACTGAACCGTATATTAGGTTTTATTCACTGATGTTTTTGAAGGACCAGTTCATAGACGGAGGGAGAGCGAGCCGGCTGCTCTCCTCATTTATGGCACATAATTAAAACTAAATGACAATTCCACTCTCCTATTTAATTAACCACTTTAGATAAAGCAAACACACATACAGTATGGTACAGAAACGCATACACACACACACACACACACACACACACCAACCACATCCAGAAGGCACACACACACACACACACACACAAACCCTCGCACAGAAGCAGGTCACACCCCCCAAGTCTTATTAAACCCCATAATATTTCAATCTGGGGCTTTACTGACTTTGATAATATTCGAAAAGGAAAGCCGCCCCTCCCATGACGCTTTTTTTGGGGGGGATGTCACTCAACTTGACACCCTGTAAATACTCTCTCAAGCTCCTGTTTCAGCTATTCCCCCCTCTGTCCAATCATTTGTGAGTTTTCTCAGTGTTAATGATGAAGGGTTTAATTCATCATAACAGTATTCGCACAACCTCTAATTAGCAGCAACACTCGTACAACAATGCCAGCGTTATCTCCTCATGCAAATGAGCTCTCAGTCTGTTGCGTTTGCTAATTTTATGAAACGGCAGGGCGATAACTACGCAGCCTGTGCTAATCTTCCCTGCGTTTAACCCTGGTTTTCTTTTTAATCCGCCATCCATAACAAACAAACAACAAACAATAATCCTATTATCGGCTTGATGATTCTTCTTCTTTTGACTTATTTTACTCTAATTTAATCTCAATTATGGGCAGAGAAAAACACTGACAGACATGCACTTTCTCTATACGTTCAGATTTTTACTCCAGATGAGCTCGCTGAGCTCGTCAATACAAGTCCCCTGATAGAGGCCTGCTGGTGATAACATCCATAAAATATTATGCCATTGAAAATGAATGGTTAAATTATATGCCATGTTGTGCCTTATACCACTGTGGAGCCTGGAGTATAATGGATAAAATTCAATTAGCACCAGACTGAGGTGTATTAAGGCATATACAGTGTACACATTTATCGCTATTTTGTCTAAAATTACAAAATTGCATCCGTGATGATGGCACTGTAAAAAGTGTTGCAGCTGAAGTAATGCAATGCTTTGAATGAGTCCCAATCAGCTTTAACCTGCTATTCATATTTAAATAAAAGCATGCTGTTTATGTTTCTCTTAGTATTGTTCATCTGACATCACTGGTCTTTTTTCCAGATTTTTTCCCCCTGCAATTGAGCTGCAATTTTGTCTTGGCGACTCAGAAAGAAGGTTAAGTCTAATGCGAGACAAAATATAATTGGGGCCCATGCACCGACCCATGCAAGGAACCTACTGAAACTGAAGGAACTATTATTATTTATCAATACGAATGCATTTTTCAGAAGCTAAACATGCTCAAAAACTCACCGACCTTGGCACAAAATTCAAACTTGGTGGAAATTTGCACCTGATATGGGTTTCGTTAATTAAGCAAAATGGCTCAACCACGCCCCTTAAAAAGCAGCCCCCACTGCACATTTCAGATGTATCATGCCCAGACGCACAAAAAAGTCTCCTGGAGCCAGAATTGATTGATCAGATTGACTTCAAAATCGTCGTGTGCCATCTAGATGTGATGAACATTTATTTTAAAATGTAGTTATCGTTGAATGGTGTGGCTGTGGTGTGCCGTTGAATTTCTGGGTTTCGCCATGAAACAGGAAGTCGCTGCGACTTCAGTGTAAATTGCCCAATCAGCCCCTGATTTCACATGTTTGATAAAAGTCTTGTCCTGACACCACCTACATGACAATATTCAGTCATATTCATAGTGCCACATACTGGAAAGAAGAAAGAAATTACATGTTTTATACTGTGATGTGCTTTTGCGTTAAGTCATGCTAACATTAGCAATTATATTCATAATATTTAACAAACTGAAATACCACACTAAGGTTACTATAAAACATATTCTGAAGCCAAACTATTAGGTCGTTAAGGAGCAGTATTATACTTTTGTATAAAGCAATTAATCAAGTCGAAAAATGGAAAACTTTTAAGTTGGCCTGCCTTAAATTTAAGTTGCATTAATGAAAATTTTGATTTGAAAGCAATCACATTATTAAGTAAACCTGAGTTAAAGCAACTGATTTGAAGAAAAATGTAGTTAATTTGTGTGTTACCAATTGAATTTTTTATTTTAAGTTGGTCCAACAATTTTCTTTTTTCAGTGTGCGATTAAAGCCAGGCAATGTACAATCCCAGGCTGTATGTACTGTGTGTGTGTGTGTATGGTGGTGGGTGGTGGGGGTCTGGCTTGTTATGGCCCTGGGTTCACTAACCTTGTCCATATTGACAGCTCCTGCTATTAGGGGCCACAACTGTGAGGGATCCCTGTGGTTAGATTAGTGAGAGATGAATGCTCTATGCCTGAGTGTGAATGTGTGACTCTGTGTGTGTGTGTGTGTGTGTGTGTGTGTGTGTGTGTGTGTGTGTGTGTCTGTGTGTGTCTGTGCCTGTGTGTGTGTGAATGTTTTTTGCTGATTACCCACTCTACCTGTTGTCACTGTGGGAGAAAATATTAGATATTGTCTCATTTGCCTCAATGACACAGCAATAACACTATCAACACCCATGGTAGTTTATACTCTAATTTGGCCATTCAAATACACTTAGACTCACAGTGTGATATCTTTAGTTAGACATGAAAGCATCTCTAAGTCATTCTTGATAGATATTTCATTACTATTACAACATAAATTGCGTGTGTGCGTGCGTGTGTGTGTGTGTGTGTGTGTGTGTGTATGTCTGTGTGTGCATGCATGTGTGTATGAGCACCTCGAGGTCTGACTTGTACTGAGCAGACAGTCTGCTGTGACAGGTTATTTTCAGTGACCTCACAGACATGACCACCAATCCTCATTTCACAAAACCATTAAATGGCTGGTGAGAACACACTCTCACTTTATACATGCACATGTTGTACTCTATATCTGGGCCATATTTAAAATGTAGGTTAGTCTTCAGAATAGATCATAATAATATAATCAGATCAGTATAATCAAAATCAATATTTTGTCTTCACTCCTTTTTCTCTTTACAGAAACAAGTGCTTTCACCTTTCAGGCAAAATGAGCTAAAAAAATGATGTGTTCAACATGCCATTATGGTATGGTGGTGATAGTATTGTGGTGTGTGTCTTTTTCAGACGATGAGCCTGTTTTTCATCACTACCCATTTCCATTTGTACCCTGTTAGAACAAAACTGCTTTTAAACTTCTTTTTTCAGTTTTAGTTTTATGATAAGATAAGAAGAGAAAAAATAGGACTAAAGATTGAACCACTAATTTTTCCCATAGAAAATGTGATGTGACTCATGGTTGCAGCACTTTTATGGCTTGAATCAGTATCAGTCTTTCCTAGTTGAATCATCAGTCCAGATGAATAACAACTGTGTTAGAAAATACAAGCTTGTGTAAAATTCAGCAAGAAACTTCCAGACACAGAGCTTAAAATTCTGTCACGTGTGCAGGTTATGGCAGGTAGGATCTTAAGATCGCAGAGTTGAGAACGCTCATTTTAGACACTTAAATGTGTTCCCTTTAATTTCCTGGTCAGTTTTGGGTAAATTCAGCAACTATGGTGCCACCATTGTTACAATGACAAATTTTTTTTACAGCCCTGATTTTTGGCTCTGACTGGCTTGGCTCTGACAGCAGGATCATGGGTAATGTAGCATTTAGAACCTTCCACCATGACAAAATGACAGATACAATTCAGATTCTTCAGAAATTAAGCAGAAATAACTAAAACTGTTGGTCATGGCATAAACCTATAGGATCACTACAGAGGCCCTGCGTTTCCAAGCAACACGGATGATGTCATTTAAAGCTATAATATATAAAATTTCCACAAATGTAAGTTTTGTACTTACATTGTCCCAAATTTTTCCAACAACATTCAGACGCAAAGACATCTGTGATTTTTTTTCAAGGTAATAGTGTTCCTATTAGCCACTGCTAGCTAGTTCCTATAATTTCTGGGAAAACACACAAAATGGGCACACAAAATTGGGCATGCTTCCCCAACAAGCGACCCTCCCACTTTGTAACTCTATCATATACCTTTAATACAAAAGAAAACTCTATAATATTCAATAAAAAAAACATGCTGTTTGAGTTTACACAGCTTTGGCTACCACTGTTTTTGTGTAATAACATAATGACATCAAACCAAGAAGCTGTCAATTACATGCTTGGCTTCATTAGTAACAGTCTTCTTCATTACCTGTTGAGGTGAGGCCTTGAGATGATATGTCATTGCACTGGTGTGTTTGCATAACTGGGTCAGACGAGACAATTACAGGGCTTTAGGGTGCTGGTGTCAAGGGTGAGATGTTAAAGAGGGAAGGGGGAAAGGGGGGATATGGAGTGGGGCATCTAATGGATTGAGCGTGTGTTGATATGGCTTCTGCCGACATCCTCCTTCCTCTCTCTGAGCCCACCAGCCATTCCCTTAAAGATGTAATGACATCTCATAATTAGCATAATGTCCCAACTTGTCTGCTGCTTTTAGCTGTCACACTGTATTTGTCTGAGCCCAGCCAATTACAGCAGCAATGCACCAAGGGGGGTTACAGTGGGGGGAAATAAAGGCTCACATGATCGGCCACATCCCACTGGCTGTTACTTTCAATAGAAGTGTAATGCGCTGTTAATAACATGAGACTTGACAATAGACTGAAAATCAGCTGCAAAAAAGCATTTGTTGCTTGTACTTGCTCATATGTTCAATGGAATCTGAAAGTCCTGGCACATGAGATCACTGATACTGACTGTGTATTTTTTTTTTAAATATCACATGGTCAAAAACCATAGATCTGAAGTTATATTATTTATAAAGATACTAGAAAATGGTTTAGGACCCAGTCACAGAAAGTGGCACACCTGGACGTTTGGTGAGTACTTGTTCAAGTTCACTGATATAGTATTCTAAGTATCTGCATTTGTTTTATTTCTAATACCATCAATATGATGCTTAAAAGAAAATTCAGTATATGTAAAATTATCGACTCTATTAGTGGAGACCCATCAGAAAAATGTAATAACCAACTGAACCAAACAAACACACTGCAAGACTTATGCTTGTTTAATATGAGGTTATTATTTTTAAAAAATCAATTCAGGAGAAAACTGCTTGTTGCAGAGAACTTTGAATTTTTGTAATATCAGAATTGAATGTGTATAGAACTGTGTCATCAGCATATAACTGAATGTGGTTATGAAGATAAGAATTAAACCCAAATGATGACTGTTGACAAACACCAATAGCGTCAAGTTTATTAAGAAAATAATTGTTGGCTAAATCAAAAGCCTCCATTTTCAAGCTAGTTAAGCTGGTCAGAGATGAGATTACAAGTTCCCAAAATGTATGCGATGAAAAAAACTCAGAACTGTCAAACCATTCCTCTTGAGCAGTTTCTATTTAAAGAGAGAAGGTTTAAATAAAAGTTGATTGTTCAATAAAGCTAAAAAGTTACATTAGCCTTGTCCTGTTTGGACCAAGCAGTAATGCCCAGAGTGAAAAATAATCTCATTGTGGAAGTGCCGAAACTGCAGTTCCTCAAATGGCCACTTAAAGCCAGTTCCAAAAGCGATCAATCCCCATTGATTGCCATATTAAAATTCCCAACTTTATATAAATATCTTTACAGCCTCATTCAACAACAGTTTTGGTCTCTATAGCTAATTTCCACATTCATGACAACTATACAGGGTATGAATTTTTATAAAACTTAATTAAGGCTGTGCTTGCTTTGAGTGACAGGTCGGCACCAACACAGATGGCCAGGTAACTGCTTCATTCAGCCTGCCTCAACAGCAGCCATGCTCCACTTCTTTGACTGTTTTTGGGTTAGCCAGAAGTTAGCAGAGTGAGGTGTAGCATGAGCTTCAAAATGGCTCTTTAGAAACCTACAGTATGGATAACATCACTGAGACTATGTTCATGTTTTATACGGTCTATGTTTGAGCTCTTCTGCACTCTTTCCCCTCAGTGGTCATCACTGACAAGACTTGCTACTAGTCAATACTGCAAATTCATATTCAATTCACCAAAATTTTGCTGTTTCGAATGCAGATGTGCAAGATGTGGACTTTTTGCAGTTTCAGCCCCCTAAATAGCATGGTCAGAATCTGTCTTTAGGGCCGGTTCACACCAGCTTTGTTTAGTCTGGTTGAATCAAACCCTGAAACATTTATCTCCTTGGTTGGTGTGAATGCCGGACCAAACAACCGCTCTCTGGTCCGCCTCAAAGGGGTGGTCGCAAACTGCTGTCGAGTGAACTCTGGAGCCAGTAACAGGAAGCGAACCGTATGTGTCATTTCATTGGATAAAAAATGTTTTCTCCTCCTGAACTGGTAGCATATTTGCTACAAAAATATCATGTGAGAGATGACAACCCTGCATTTATGATGAGGTGAGAAAGGCCTTTATTATTAAAGTATTATCAGCGCAATCAGCTGATATTTACTCCAGATCAACACCAACATGAACAGAATGTGATGGTCCTCCATGACGTATGATATCCACGTATTCTAGGCCATTTCCACCACATGACTTTTGTTTACAATTTCTGGAATATTTGAGTTTTGCATTTGTGAACACAAACCGGATTCCTTGGAAAATTGACCCTGCCCTAAAAAACTCATATCATACAAGACAAAGTTTTCTTAAATCCCTACAATCCATGTGTTTTTGCCCTGTAATTGACACTAGTCTCAGTTTTATATAACAACGATTTAATGGCATCTCATGATTTTAATTACTGTGATATATTCCATGCTGTCATGTTTATACAGAGAGACAACCAGCTTGTCAAGAAGCTAAATAAACCTGCATCCAACGTGTCAGACGCTGGAGCTGCTCTATTCATCAGACTCGTTTTAATCCATCTCCATATGATTCCTACCCTCTCCACCATACATCCAAGTCTCAGCAGCCTTATATATAATGTATCTGAACAGAAAAGAAATGGAGGTGACAGAGTCAGTAGTTACTATGATCAAATATCATAGCTGGAGGCTAACTGGGCTTCAGGGCCCACTGACAGACACAATCCATGGGGAATGAAGGGATAGAGAGAGAGGGAGAGGGGATGTCTGTAGTATAAGGTAAAGGATGGCTGTGTGTCGGTATAAATCACCATTGCGGAGGCTAATCTCTCAGGGTCTCTGGCAGGATAAATACTTTGCTTATAGATCCAACACGCCTCAGTCTCCGCCACTCATTGGGCACGCTCAGTAGGCACAAGGCCTCCCTGGGCACGGTGCTGGCTTTCCCCCTTAAATCATCCCTCATTCTCATCTTTTTTCACTCCCTCCTTTCAACACTGAGAGGCTGAGAGGCCGGCCGGGTGACTGGAAGAGGGATGAGAGAGATATCATTCTCATTTCTCTTTATTTCCTCACGCTTCCCCTCACTGCAAAAAAAAAAAAAAAAAACCTTCACTCTCAATAAGTCTTTTAATCTCATATCTGATCTTTAAGTCTTATTTTTCTTGAAATGAGAAGGTAATTTGGACAGCAGGGATGAGATAATTCCTTTTGTTACTCGTGCAGTTTCACCTGTCACAGGATTTTTGTTATAAACACGCCACATTATCTTGAAACGGGGCAGAATATGCAGATTTCTCTACCAGAATCTAAAAAAACAGTAAAACAAGAGGAAGTCTCGTCTCTGTCTTGCCCGTTGACAGATTCCTTTCACTTGTTTAACAAAAAAATAAAGACTTCACTGAAAAGACTTGTTGAAAGAGATACCTTTTGCGGTGTAGCAATCATTCAGCTCTCCCTTTTTTTCTCCCGCAACTTTTCCAAGCTAAGAAGTGGCAACAGTGAAATAAAATTAGCCTCACGCCATTGTTTCTGCACTGACAGGGAGCATTTTCTCATTTCCAGTACAGTTCACACTATTGTTCAAACCCTTACATTTGCAACTGCCGTGCTCTCCATTTTGCACATTTTGTATTTGCATGTCCCCTGCTTCACCCCTTTCATCTCTGTGATGGTGAGGTAAAGACATCCTCCCCCCCTGCCGCCTCCCCCTCCCCTCCCCTCTCCCTCCTCTTCCTCTCCTCCCCTCTTCATCCCTCCCTTGTTCCCTCTCTCGGTAATCTGGCCCTGTCTGTAACAGTGGAGGTGCTGCCTGATTGAAACAAACGGCCACTGATTGCTGATCAGCCAGCTGTAAAGCCTGGCAAGGATATGAGCTAATGAAAAAATGGACCTGATTTGAGAGGCACCGAGCGTCGCTCACCCTGCTAGCCCTGCTGTCCCCTGCTGTTACCCTCTATCCCTCCATTCTTCCCTCGTCTTCCTCCCATCACCCCCTCCGCCTCACCCCGTCTGCCGATCATTGTCAGCTGTCCTTACTGGGAGAGCGACAGAAACAGAGAGACATGTAAAGGATTGGCTGGGGCTGTTTAATAGAGGTAAAGAGGAGTTAGCAGACATGTAAACGTGTCAGGATTGTTTTCAAGAGTCTGTTTGCGTATGCATGTGTCTGTGTGTTCTTTTACTTCCAGTTTTGAGGAGCAAATATGGGATGATGTTTGTGTGTACATACAGAAGTTATGTTTGCATGAAAAATGTTTGTTCAATCTCACTGAAGTATAGAGATGAAGTTCTTACCCTTCCAGGGGACCACCATGGGACCTAACTTACTTACTAAGGTTACAAGTGACAGCGATGTTGGTGTTGAAGATTAGCATCGAAGATTAGTTTATTGTAAAAGAGAGCTGTAGGCTAGTTCACAGAGCAGTTTCACACTAAACTAAACAAAACTATGACAAACCTACCATAAACTGCGACTTTCTTGTCTTGTAAAATTATGTTTTAAATGTAGAAACACCATATATGTAATTTATGACACAATTCAAACAGGAACAAAAATTATTTGTCTCTCGTCGTTGACTACTGGTCATATTTTTCTCTGAAGCAAGGTCCCATGGGGGACACCGGAAAGGGAGGGACTTCGCCTCTCTATTCCAGCTTGAAGAGGATGAAGTGGTTGCAGTTTGCCGACCGCCACTAACAAAGAAGTGGTGATTTTCAAGACGGACCCACATCATATCCTGGGAAGAACATTAAGTATTTAAATCTTTTAAGCTTTCTGACAGAAAGGTTGTATCTGCTATTTACCGAAACTCATTGGTGACACTTCACAAACCCCGACGCAGGGCAGATATACGCAGAGAGAATATATTTATTCAAACCAGAGAGAAATGACGGGATTGTGTTCACATGGTTATTTTCCTTTTAGAGGGATTAACAAAAGTTGAAAACACCTTTCTCAATCAGATTGAAAATTCATTCCGATAAGGGATCTGACCAGTTTTTTCCAATTGACTTGAGGCACTTTTTGTCTGATTGGGCTATTAATCTGATTATTTGTGGAATATTAGGGTTCATGCAACACAACTAATGTCTGCATGTGTATGCATATCAGTAAGTGAAAGAAAAACACATTCACCAATTCACTGAATCATGCGTATCTATAAACAAAGCAGTGAAAAAATAGAAAGACCTAACCGCTATAAGCATCTGATATATTTTATATTCTTGCTTTAACATCCAACAAGTACTTTTTGTAATAAAAATGCAAAGGGTGCTATAATAGCATACAAAGGGAGATTTGTGCACATAATGGACCACTTAGGCCACAATGAACATCTTGTGTTTGTTTTTGCACATTTTGATAATCTTCCCTCCCCATTTTGATGCATACAAAGGCACAAAGTAGCACACTCTGACCCCCCCATCTTGTAGGGTCAGCGCTAAAGTGGGCAATAATTGCCAGTGGCAACTCATTAGAATTGGTGATTTGGTGAAAGTAAAGTGGAGAAATAAGAGAAAACACACAAATAAATGCATGCACATACACATGCCGTGCACGCGAATGCATATACACACACACACAAAGGCACAAAGGCAAGCACACACAGAGACACACACACCTACAATGCCAAGACGATAAATTAAAATCTTCATGACCCTGTGTACACAAAATTAGCCACAGGGCCAACAGACCTGCATTAGAGCAGTGCATAGTAACAGAGAAGAACTCTAATTGGGGGTCATTATTTAAGCTGAGAGAGGGAAAAGGCTGAAGACTCTCATTTTCACTCCTCTTTTGCCTTCTTTTTTATTTGACAGGCGCAGTAAATTAAGAAAGTGGTGATATTTAATACCTTTTAACCTCCCCGAGACAGTTTTCTGATCAATTACTAGAGCAGGCTGTAATTGTTAGCCTGGATAATGATTCCACATGTGAGAGAGCAGCGCTAAGATGAAGCCCTGAGTGCAATTACCTTAAACCCCTCAAGTGTACTGGTGTCTGGAGAGGACATTATGGAAAAAGAGAGTTAGTAAGACAGGCAGAGAGAACCTGCGGAGAGACTGCCATATGAAGTAGAAGATGATGTGAGATCATCTGACAGTGAGGAGTAAACCCCGCTCACATAGAATGCCTAAAACATCAGAAGCTTCTGACTGATCACATCAAATAATGTGCTGGGGATCGGCTTTGCCAATGAAATGCTAAACGTAGCAACGTTGCAACCCATCAGCTATCATCTAATGATGATTAAGCCTTAGGGGACATTGGACAATATTTTGGGGCTTCCACTGTATCTAATACATCTGTTTATATCAATTAAAACTGCAGAAACTTAAAAGATGAACTGAACATTTAGCTGATTGAACGTGGTTTGTTTTATTCCTAAAACAGAATTTATGTCAGTTGTCGGATTAAATCTCCGTGCTAATAAGCACTAAACACACGATAGCATGCTGACACTCTACTGTAATATTTGATGGTAAACATTAACTCCTAAACATTAGCATGTTAGCATGATCATTGAGAAAATGCTGGCATGCCAGCGTTGGCGTTTAGTTCAAAGCACAGCTGTGCATGAGCACAGCCCATCAGCTGTATAAAGATGGAGAGTCTTTGTGGTAGTGATCAGGGTTTGAACTGCGTTAACGAGGTTACACCCAGCTGACTCAATCGCCAGTTCAAACTTAAAACTTAAAATCAAACTTGTAAGAAAGATTAACACTTAAACATACACCAGCATGATAAGAACCAGCCTACCTAAAATGACAAACCAGAGAAACCATCTTTGGGAAAAACTTATTTGATGCGTACTTTGATGTTTTAGTTTGGCCAGTGTCCCATCTGCTAACATGCAAGGGGGGTGGGGTTTATGACCTATACTAGAGCCAGCCACCAGGGCTGATCGAGATGTTCTGACTTCACTTTTAGGAAGCTGTCACGCCTAACGGAACTCCTAGCTTCTTGATAGCATCTTTCAGCTCATGTTTGCCTGCAGGTTTATTCTCACTGTCATTTCTAGCAGTACCTTTTCTTTACTCTACCTGCCCAGCACCATTAGAAATGTTAGCGATTAGATGGTGAACATATAGGCTAATAGGTTTTGCTATCTTAAAGAAAGAAAGTAGTTACTACATGAAACTGCTCACAACAAGGTGTGTGTTCTTATGTAATTTCTGGTGCATTGAGCACAGAGTGCCATCTAGTCCCATTATATTGGAAGATGTCTCCAGAACTCTGCAGCTCACACCAAAACTATCGAGATGGACAAATAGCGCTACAGACCGGGAGAAAAATATGTTTGAGGTGTCCCTTTAAGAGCCATATATTTCTCTCTAAAAATAATTGAGACCAAAAATGGAAGGAAAGTGGGGATTTACTGGGATTTTGAAATAACTGGCATCGGCCGATGTCTGCACTGACAAGGCTGATAAACAAAACTATGGTTGCAGACACATCTGCAGGCAGCCTTGTCAGTGTGAGTGCGGCAGAACAATGTTGGCGCTTGCTCTTCTGAGTTCTGGAAATGTGGTGAAAAAGTTCACTTTGAGCCCTGTAACTCTTAAGGCACCATGCTATAAACGTTTGCCTGAATGTCACCATTGTTTGTCATCCTGTCACCATTGCATCAGCATGTTACTGGCTAAGATAATCACGTATATTAGTTTGTAATGTGCGTTAAATAATGGAATTGTACGTGTGTTTTCTTTGTTTTGATACTGGCATTATATATCAGCCACCCTGCTCTCTAAATATCAGCATGAGCTGGTTAAAAAACCATGTCGGTCGACCACTATTTTCCAGTTCCGCCTGAAAATTGATATCTGTTGACAAGCTGAACAGTGTTTTCACTGTTGTTCTCAACAAGACATCACTTCTCTGTATGTGTTGCCACATGGTTGCATGTTGGCACTTATAGCAATGTGTTAATGCGCATATTTGTATAGCCTATGTTTGCATATGTACAACTTCTAGGTTGTGTTGGAATGACATGTCTGCCATCCTTTTATTGAAAAACCTATGTGGGTGTCCCCTTCTTGGCTGCGGAAAGTGTATGTAGCCAAGCAATTTAAGATCAAATTACACCCTGTGAAATCTCGTGCTCGGCCTGACAGCCCCCCAAACACTAAATAAATCACCTTTTTTACTGTGGAGGAAACTGCGTGGCTCAGCTGCACATGAGAGCACTCCCATTTTAAACAGCACGTTTTCACACAACACACCCACAACAGTGTCTCACCATTGGTTGCTTTCACTCACTCACTATAGGTGACCAAAAAGGAAACGTGCGTTCAGACTGTAAAACGAGCTTTAGTTTCGAGCACGCTGCATGAGTATATGAGAGTATTTCCTCACTGATCTGCATGTTTGGTGTCTCAGTCTTGGAATGCAACACAGTTTTGAATATTCATGATAAACAGCAACAGAGAAGTGCCAAAATGTCCCACTTGAGTGGAAGCACCGTTGCTTAACCGGAATTCTCATAGTGCTGTAAAATGCAAGGGCACATTTAAAATGTACTTACAGCAAAAGCCGGTTTTGATTCAAATGATTTTTTGAACATGTTTGCATATGGCTGCAGATATCTTTTCTATGTAAATGAACAAGAAAAGTGCAAGTTTGAAGCTCAGGTTCAGGAATAACTCACTTGATTCATCACGGCTATGACCAGCCTGTTTCTAATGCAAAAACCTGTGAAATTTGTATTCCACAACGGATGGGTTTTGAAATGTTGCAAAGTACAGGAGTCAAAACATACATTTATCTTACTTCATAAAGTACAAGAATACAAAAGAGCTGCTGCTTTACAGCTTTCACAAAGCCTTAATTTGTTACTTTCCACCCTTGAACTGCTCCACTGTTTTGCATAAAGTGCAAGATTTATCAGGGGAGGTGGAGAGAATGCGAACAAATAGTGAAATTTCAAACAAGCAGAATGCTTGATTTCTTCAAATATTGAACAGTTGGTGGTGTTATCTGGCTCGGTGACCCAGCGCTCATAGCAGGCAGAGCGGAGTGGCATGGCCTGACCTCCTGTCTGCAGCGAGGCTGGCTGGAGGCTGAGGAGAGCCGAGAGAGAGAGGGAGAAGGGGAGAAGAGACAGGCAGAAAAGGACGAGGGCAAATAAAATACCAGACGCCCGCACAAGAAACACACACAAAACTAAACTAGCATGAACCCGCTGCCATCCTCCCTTCCCCCCAACATCAAATATGTTAAGGCCATCTGTTTTTTTACACAAGTAAACAACAATGCACTGTCAATAGCAACAGGGCCGGGTGAGTACACTTGTTTAATATTTAACGGAAATAAATTACTGTAGTAGTAGAAGTTAAAGGTCTTACATTTAGTATTTTTGAATTGTTGAATGGTATAGCTTCTTTCTCATGCCAGTGGTATTGCTGGTGCCAGCGTTTTTCAATTTAAATCCACATTTTGAAAGAACCCCATTCTCTCTTGTTCCCTCTGATGCATTTTTTGGAGCTGATGTGTAGGACAAACAGGCTGTGGAAATATTTTCCCATCAGCCTCTCACTTCCTCCACCATCTGGTGTCATCAGAAAGTCAAAAAGCTTCATCTGTGTTTTGTTGCGCTGGCATTCTCTTCCTGTTGTGTGCTATAAAACAACCTGTCTGTCCATCTCTGACCACCACAACAGTGACTTACCCTCCAGTATGTTCTATATATTTTCCCTTGTGGTGTCATACATGTGTGTCTTGAGATTGTGGCATCATTACTGTTCTGTCAAACCCTCTCCCAAAACATTGGCAATGGTCAGCTTATCCCTGCATTAATGGTGTGTTCTGTTTTGAACTGGAAAGTTCCTGGCTGGAAATTTCAAGGAATGCCCCCTGATGTTGGATTTATATCGACTTTCCTGAAGTTGGAGGAGCCTCACCAACCCCAACCTCAAAATCCAAGATGGCTGCTCTGTGCGTCGACAATAATGTAAGA
Organism: Lutjanus campechanus; assembly: GCA_027495735.1. Lineage (NCBI taxonomy): Eukaryota > Metazoa > Chordata > Actinopteri > Lutjaniformes > Lutjanidae > Lutjanus > Lutjanus campechanus. The sequence goes on along the minus strand of JAJHUR010095985.1, from coordinate 7,348 downwards.
CACTACCGTCATATGTCTCTCATTTAATCAGCCGTGCACACAAATTGTCCAAGTTCTATCTGTAGACATGTTGCTATGGTGTTTGCATGCGCAAATTACTATGTAATGCAAGGTGTGATGTCATTCCCATATCCGATGTCCAAGGTAATTGTATAGGTCATGCTATTTAAGCAGTGATAATCTTTTTACAAAATATATAAGACTAAGTGAAACCTCATACATGACTGGACCAACCTCAAATTCACAGCGTTACTGACATATTTATGAATTTTTATCATTATTATCATTATATTTTATTTTACTGTCATTATGTTGAGATACTTACAACTCTGAGATACTAACTCATTAGTTTCAGAAAGTTTCTCATTGTCATGACTTACAGGATCTTAATATTTTTCCATCACACTGGCAGAAATAGACTTCCATAGAGAGAGACATGTATGCATGCAACTCATAGGGCTGGCCCCTGCGTTCCAGCCAATAGTGTCATAGTCTTCATTCTCCTATTCCTCAGTGGAGATAAGAACAAACATTCTCAGTGGCACAACTTTGAAGAATTTTACACTAATGGTTAGTGAAAGTAGCCCATCAGCAGCAGCTCCACCCCTTGGACACACTGCCCACTTGAGCAGCGTGTGTGCATTGTGGAACCTCTAGCTTTTCATTTCAGCGCCCATGTTAACAGGTTAGAGCAGACACACAGCTCGCACGAGCAGCGCAGCTCACTCAGCGGCACAGTGAAAATGATCTGTTGATGGTCACATTGACATCATTCCAGCAACATGACAACTTTCACAACAGTTTCACTTCATTTATAATGTCACAAAAATGAAAGAAATTGGATGAGGGTTAGGTATTTTCCAAGTGTGCTCTCTTTCTCTCTGGATGAGGGCAAATAAAATCATACTGCTTTTTTTTGCTACAAGTCCTTTCTTCTATTCACAACTCTTCTGCAAACTCGGTGTGGAAAGATGAGGGTGGCAATAGCAGCGACACCACACACGTGCAATCTGCAGCAGTTTGGTGAGGTAGCTGTCACACGCAGGTAGAGGTAGGCAGTGTGTCCCAAGTAGGCAGGGGGTCCCAATTAACATACATGAAGCACAGATCGATCAAGCAAATGTAAAACATATCTGTTTTCTGTGAGACGGGTGACTGAAAGTATTTCTAAAGAGGGTGTTACGTTATATGAGGCCTATTCACTCACTTAAGGTACCATGTGAAGTTTTGACCTTTTGTAGCAAGAGTAGTAGAAGGTTTTCACCAGTTGGTCCTTGTTTTATTTGTATCGTGCATGCGAATGAGCAAGAGACTGGCACAACTCACATCCTGCCTTTGGTTTCACATTATTGTGTTGACTGACAGTTGGTTGCAGTCACACATGAAGAAGCATAGCTATGTGCCAACAAAAGCAAAGAAGAGGAAGACTGCTAACTCGTAATGTACCAGAGGCTTGTACAAGGAGCACTATTTTCTATTCTTCATTGTAATTAATACATTTTTTAAATGAAAGTTTTGTTTGAAGTTGTTCAAAATGCTGTTGCCAAGTGAATGAGTTGCCAAAAGTTCATAAATAAATCAAAAGACTTAAATTGAAGTCAGATGTTATAGAGCCCAGCATAATAGAAACATACTGTACATAAAAGCACTGAAAAGTTTTGTTCATAATTACTACCCATCAGAAAAAATTAATTATATCTATCAGCCCCATAAAACATTAAACTGAGGGTTTTTTTTTTTTTGTGCAACATTCTACATCTGAGTTTTGTACTGCTTTTATTAATCACTTTTAAGTGGTCAAAAGCACAAAATATAGTAACAGACAGCAACTCACAGCTTCAGTGGCTGAAAAGTCAAGTGAAGTGATGCTTCACATTCAGTAGAGTTGAAGTCCCTTGACTCTCTCCTGCCTTTATAATAGAAACAGACGAGGATGATTTACCTTCACAGCCGCTGAGATGATCCACGCAGCAGATGTTTTACACTTTCTGACCATTTATTTGTGGAGCGGGAAAGGGAGGGGGGACTTGGGAGGGGTATAATTAGGATTTATGGAGTGAATCTGCAGAGTTGCAAAGGCGACTGATGATCCCTCCTGTAAGAAGTGTCTTTGTCTGCTAGGTGAGGGATAACGGACGGCGCCATGTTGACAAGGGCAAGGACAAGAAGCTCGATGTTTTAGCGTTGCTCACCGGGTCCCTCATCCGCTTAGCACAGATGAACACACTGATATGCGCCTGTGCACTGCATGCCAAACCCACACATACACACACACACTCACTCACACACACACACACACATGCACACACACTCACAAAGCATAAACGCGTCCATCTATCGAAGACAAGAAGGCACTGTTGAGTGAGTGCAAAAATCTACATGCATGCATGCATGCATGCTGACACATGCACATATACACAAAGAGCCTATATGTGCTTAAAACAAGCACCGTTAAACATGCATTTAAAGGATAAATGAATATACGCAATCACACACACAAATATGCAGACACATGAATGCATGCAACATGTATGATGTGCATATGCCTATTTAAAATGAGCACCTTTGCACAGGCCTGCACATGTCCAAGAATAAATTTGTGCGCACTCACACACACACACACACACACACACACACACACACACACACACACACACGCTCTCACACACAGTCTAAGTCTAGATTAGAAGTAGCTTGTCGTTTTAATAAACACAATGTTGCATTTACCATCTTTTTTTAAATTCAGTTTGACTTTCCTAAATTTCCTCTGCTTAAACAGCCTGAATTAAAACCTTTTAAAACTAGAGTAGTGCACTCAGTAGAATGCAGATCTCTGCCAGGCAACCCCAAAAGAATATTTGGATGTAACTCCTTTGTAATCACCAATATTTTTTATTAGTAACTGTACTTTAATCACACATATTTTCTCAGTAACTGTGATGATTACATGTTTCTAGTTACATGTAAGTAGTTACTTTTCAGCACTGCTTGTGTGAACATTTTGTCATTAGTGTATGAATTATTGAGTCATGGCCAAAACATGTTTTGTGAGGCCACAGTGACCTTTGACCACCAAAATCCAAGTAGTTCATCCTTGAGTCCAAGTGGATGTTTTTGTTTTTTTTTTAATCAAATTCGAAGAAATTTCCCTCCAAGTGTTCCTGAGAAATTGTTCTTACACAAGTGGAATGGACATGAGATTACAGTAACCTTTGACTTTTGAGCACCAACATCTAATCCTTGAGTCCTAGTGGACATTTGTGCCAGGTTTGAAGAAAGTCTGTCAAGGCGTTCTGGTAGAATCACCTAAAAACATAATGCCTGTGGTCACAGCTGTTGCCGGCATGGAGGCGTTTAAAACAAGGGGGGGGTTTCCAGATTTTGAAAAATGGTTTAACCAAATGGTGAATCACACAGGTCCTTCAGCATACAGTCATGAATGTGCACAAAAAACAAATTAAGCTGATGGGTCGAGATTCACTGCAGACAAGCTTCACTTGCACGCACACAAACATACACGCACACACACATGCCTGGCAGAGATGATATGTATCTAACAACAGCCTATAAAGACATAACCTCTGAATGGGCTAATAAACAATGTAAAACAACCATAAACTTTGAGTCTTAGCAGGTTATTTAAACAAAATCACAGTCATATACTTTTTTTTTGTATTTACAAATGATCAAAAGGCTGGATTTAGGTTGTTAAAGGGCTGGATTTGGCCCACAGGCCGCTAGTTGAATAGGCCTGCTGTATTGTCTGAAGTTCTCCAGCCCAGCTTGTCTCTCTTGAGGTTATGGCAGCACCAGATCACCCACAATCCAACTCAACATTTGACTAAAGAGGAAGTCCCTCTTATGTAAATGTGCTACTTTTGTTGGAGTATTTTATTCCACGGCCAAGTTTCGTGGCATCACATGAGCGCCGCTCCAAAGTACCTCGGCTAAATTCGCCTAATGGGGAGTCGACCAGATGACTCACATTTGTATCTCTGTTTCTCTCTCTGAGCCTCTGGCCTGTAGCCTGAAGCTTGCCAGCGGTCATTAAATTGGTTATTTACAGTAAACAGCGCTATAATCCTGTCACAACCTCTCCCTCGTCCTTCCACAAAGCCTTCGCCAATGTTTGGTGGCGAGAGGAGCGAGTGTTAAATGGGTATTGAAGTGACGTTATCTGGATTTCTTTCTCTCGTTTTTTTTTTTCCCTCCGATGGATGTGGAGCAGGGTTTGTTTGTCTAAATGTTAGCACTTTGGAAGAGCTCCACAGCTGTGGGCACCTAGATCACATTGGAGGTTTCACTGCACACACACACACGCACAGACAGACACACACACTGCTCACTCACACTCTGACAGGCAGCCATGTTGGGCTGGCAGCTCAACAACACAAAGCTTTTATCTGTCAGTGGTCAAGCCTGACTGAACCCCCGCTACATTATAGGCACTCACACACACATACACACACACAGGCTCTCTCTCATGCGCGCACACACACACACACACACTCACGCACTTTGAAAAAGTGCCATTTCTATTTTTTTTCTCTTTAAAACCTGGCTCAAATCTGCTCTTTTCCGGAAATTAGCCATCTGTGCTGCCCGTGAGTGACAGAATGTTCATATCAATCCTTCCAGGAGATGATGAGCACCCCGTCTGCACAGACAACACCCACACACACCCAAAACGACACACACGCACGCACACACACACACACACACACACACACACACACACACAGGCCACATTTCCAGGAGCAAGTCATTTGTGAATTTGTTTCTACTATGGATAATGGCATGATGTGAACCTTCCCTTTCAAACAGATTAATTTGGTTCTGATTCTCATGGCCACTCATACAAATACAGTACACACTCACACACAATATGACCACATGTCACACAAGATAGAGAGTGTGTGGAAGAGAAACAGAGAGCAACAAACACACAAACACACTTCCAAGATTCCTGCAGGACAAAGATGGCTGGTGGTTAATGAATCTTAGTTAACACCATTAGATTGAATGATGAGCGCTGTCCGATCTCGCCTTCCTGTGTATGTGGCTTTTTTTTCCCTGTCTCTCTTTCTTCTTCCTCTCTGCCTCTATTTTTTACGCTTGAATTTCGACGAATGGCTTTCATCAGCAAAGCGCATCTCATTAGCGGCGATGATGCGCCGTATGTTGATCATCATCATCTGTGAGTGGACTGATGAGCGATGAATGTCAGCCGTAATGGAGGCGACAACGCCGCGTCCCGTAAACCCACCGCGACACACTCACGCTAATTACTCCATATAGCGCCGTTACCGGCAGCAAAACGGCTGCAGCGGCACCAGTAGGAGCAGAAGTGGAAATGACAATCATAATGAAGCATATCAGGTGCATCAGTTCACTAAATGCAAGCTGCATCTGGTACAAAAAAATCACAAGGACTGAGTTTCTGGAGACAAAGTAGAGAAATATAACTGATGATTGAGATATTTGGTCAATGTCATCATTGTAAGTCACAAAACTGGTATATTTAGAGGGAACACTGACCCTAAATAATAGTTATTTGCAACTAATTTCTTACTGAAGTACTAAACTAAAAAACTTTATTCTTGTTTTATCTATTGGATTCTATTTGATTTTATTTCTTTGACTGTGGAGCACTTTGTGAGTGCTGTCAGTGACAGGTGCCGTATAAATAAACTTTGCTTGCTGTTCTAAACCACACTTTTGAGCTACTTGTACCTCAGCTGACTGGTTTCATTTTATATTGCTTTAGACTTCTGCTTGACCCCGTTTCAGAGGGAAATATAGAACTTTATTCTTCACTATGTTGATTTACAGCTGTAGATGCTGGTTTCTTTGCTTGAATAAACTATACAACAGTCCATAACGTAGTGTAAAACTGCCTCCACTGTTTGCCTTTATAACACACTTACTTTTACTTAACACTTAAATACAATTTGAATGCAAGACTTTTACTTTTAATCAGATGTTTTCACACTGTTATACTGCTACCTTTTCTTAAGTAAAAGATACAAATACTTCTGGTAATGCTTTATAACAACCATCATTAATAAATGGCAAATTGATAGTTAATTAAACTCAGACTTAAACAATGAATTTGTAATAAATAATGTTTGCTAAGTATTAGGAGTGCTATCATTTATTTCATTTTCTTATGTAATATGAAATAAAAGTTATATTTTAAGGCACTACAGGCCGTTACAGGATTCTTGAGATATTGCAGTGATCCAGCAAATGTACTTATCAAACACTTGTGACAAAGATGGCGGCAGGATATTTTATTGTTTAACAATAAACTTTGCTGTCCGAAATGATATTCGGCCACTGAAACAGTAAACTCTCACTGGTATTTTTAATAAATATAAACAGCTATAAATGGAAAAAAAAAACTAAATAAATAGAAAAAAATACATTTAACTACACTGAACTAAATAAATTTACCATTTATTTATGATATTATAAGCATTACTACACTTATTTGACTGATCTAAATATCTTGTTTACTGTTAGTGACAATAGTTACAAGAACAAAGCTACGTCTACTGCAATGTCAAAACTTGTCCAACAGAGAAGGCTTCCATGGACAATGACTGAAGGTACACAAGTTCAACATACATAAACAAATGTATTGTGACCACATAATATGTTACAAATGAACTTTAAATAATCTTAGGACCTGTTTTGAACATATGTCAGAAATATATTTACACCTTGATGTCACAAAAGGATCCAGGAGGCAGATATAAGTGATGATACAGGTGCACAATGTTGGTCTTTGCTAGGTTGATTGACACCCGCTGACTGTCCAGTGTTTACTTATGGCAGAAACAGTCTATGAATATTCACCGTCCGATCATGCCACCACCATGCATCGGCTCTTACTCATCACAGGTGCTTCTTTTCACAGGTGACAGAAGGATGCCGAGATGGCAATATTTTTTTTTTCTTTGTTTGCAGGCGTTTGTTTGTGATATCGCACCTCATGCTAACTTGCAAATTATTGAGAGCCAGGGTAACAATAGCAGACGACTCTTTTGTCCTCTCACCACTCCGGTTGTGGCTGCTGATGCTGTGATTCTCCCGAAATCCACTTTGGCTGCCACACAAATGAGACAGAGAGAGAAAACACCGTCTGGAAAACACCCTCAAGGCTCCAGTCCTTGAACCAGTGGTCAGTCTGGAAGCTGTGGGAGATTTTGGCCAAAACAAATGTTATTGTTCAGCGAGTTCAGAGTGTGTTCAAGTGCAAGTTCAGATTCCATGTCATTTACTTTTATGTGAGCAAGTCATGATAGAAATATTGAAGCCCCCCCCCCCCCCCTGGTTTTTTTTG
>JAJHUR010095980.1:0-13736 GCA_027495735.1 Lutjanus campechanus | reverse complement strand
GGTGTAATCCAAGTGTCCGCTATCCGCGACATTAAAAATTAACTGCAAAAGACGCCATTTTCGCCATGTTTTTAGCAGAAATATCAGCTGTTGCACGTAGCCGGTAAGATGTAAACATGGCGTCGATCTCGCGAGACTTCGGCATGTGCGGCCATTAGGATATATACGAAGTTAATTTTTAATGTCGCTGCTAGCGGACACTTGGATTACACCACACGAGCAGGATGGAGAATTTTTGTGTTTATTTTGTGTGCTATTTTTAACGTTTTATCGGTGGTCACAAGTCACTGCCATTGTACTGGACGAGGCTGCTATCCTGTTCCTCCTAAAACTCCAGGACTGTTTTGGAAATTGAAGATTTTCATCTACCATCACATCCACAGGGTGGTGAGTATATAATACGTGGGTTAATCCTGGAAAGTGGAATGTCGCTTTAACACTGAGAGCAGGTGGTTTTATTCCTGCATAGCGTACAGGTTGGTTTCTGTGTTTATAATGAAGATGCTCTGTGCAGTCTGCTGTGTTCACTGTACTTGATGTGAGGTGGTGGGGACATACACGATGCAGAGATGGTGGTAGGTGGGCGGTGGGGGGTCAGTATGTCGCTACTGGATTCAGCCCTGTAACTAGCTGCTGACAACTTAAAGGTGAGAGAAGTCACATTCAAACTCCTCCATAAATACTACGAGCTAAAACTCTTCATTTTTATTTTAATACTGACTGTTCCTTTAATGAATCCAGGTTTGAAACATCTGCTCTGGTCTGAGTTCTGCCCTGGAATGTTTTGGGATAACATTCTAAATTTTCTGTAGAATTTTGATCATTTTTGTTTTTCCTTTAAAAGCTGTTCTCTTGTCGTTGATCTTAAGAGGCAATAAAAAATAAAATAAAAAAATGTCAAATTAGTAACTTAAACCTCATTCCAACTGCATGGTACGGCTTGGCTCAGTTTAACTCGAATCATTTGCGGTACCTGCTCACTTTTTTTGATTTAGTTTTCACTGCAGATAGCGTGTCCTCGTCGTAGGTGGGATTCTTAGCTAGTCGTCATGCCGACTGTGACGTGAGACAAACACAGGAACAACAGAGGATGGGGAAGGGACGGCTCGCTGTCACAGCAAGGAAACAGACTTTGTTTCAGAAAAGGTTGAAGGCAGAAAGACAAAAAAAAAAGAGAGAAAACCTTCATCAGAGTGCAGGTGTCCAGACGATCGGTCGCTGTTGTCGCGTTGCTATAGAAACATTTACAATCATAGACTCTGGAAGACTCGGGGGAAGAATTAAAATCAATATTTTGTGTCAAAGTATTGATTTTTTTAAGTAAGTTGCCTTGTAACAAGCGGGATAATATACAGTGAGTGGGTGAGGCAGGACCCCGGTATGAAGCGTACATTATCCACTACATAAAGTAGTCTGTGGATCCAAAGAGCTGTGGCTTATGACCCACTAAAACAGACTGTCTACTTATGACTCCCCTAATGTAAAGGATGGCCCTGATAAAGATGTAAGTGGTGTCTAATGGCCTGAAGATGTGAAAGTATTCAATATTTCACATGAAAAACAGTTAAAAATAGTCTTAGGTACTGTAGTCTAGGAAAACTTGACTTTATATATATATGAAGCTATGGCGACTTTCCTTTTACATGCTGAGGCCGATAGTTTATTCTCATTCATTCTGCCTTTCACTTCTTTCATGCATGCTCACTCATAATTTCCTCGCTGTCATTGTCTGGGGCTGTCTGTTGTGTTATCAGCTGTTTCCATCAGCTGGCCACATCTGTCCAATAGCGCAGCAACACAAGTTCTTTCTTAGCCTGTCATCTTTCTGCTGTCTTTTTAAAAAGCTCTGCAGAAAGTAAGAAATTGTCTGATATGTCTTTTTTTTGTTTTTTGTTTTTGCAAAATAATTCAAATACCTGGTTGAAATGACTGTACACCTTGCCTTAAAGGGATAGTTCACCCAAAAATGAAAATTCAGTCATTATCTACTCACCCGCATGCGGATTGAGGATCGGGTTTGGTTTAAAAAACGACTGGAAAGAAACCATAAAATGACTCCATACTGCTTGTCTGGCATAATCCAAGTCTCCTAAAGTCTCAACATGCTGTTTGCACACCGTCGCACCACACACACCCAGTTCAGACAGTGTGCATGTGCACATGAACGTGGCTCCAAGCTAAGGATCTACAGTGAAGATTCAGGCTGAAAACATGGTGGAAATAACATTTTTTTTTAGTCAACACGGCATGTATAGGCTTTAGGAGACTTGGATTACACAAGACGAGCAGTATGGAGGCATCTTGTGTTTTTATTCTGTTGGTTTTTTTACGTTTGAAAACAGGTCACCATTCACTTCCATTGTTTGGGAGATTCTGCAACACTGTTCTCTTGTGAAACTCCAGCAGTGTTTTGTGAACTAAAAAACTAAACCTGACCTTCAATCAGCATGAGGGAGAGGAGATGATGACTGAATTTTCATTTTTGGGTGAACTATCCCTTTAATTTAGTTGTCAAGATTAATGAATGTGCAAATGTTCCCACCCCTTCTCCACACACTCCAACCACCACCCCTACTCCTAAGCAACTGCACCTCGTTTCTTCTCTGTTTTTCTAGCTAATCACAGTAACAAGTTACATCCAGCTTCTCCTGTTGGCTGTGCATCTCTGGTAATGATACGTGTAGCACCACCCACTCAATTAACAGGATTGGTTCCTGAGGTTTATGACATCATACACCCAGCCTGACTGAACCTGTTGTTTTGAAACTGCTGTTTCAAAGCATGAACTGCTCAGACATGGTGTTTACTGCTTATTTCACTCCTGATATGTCTTGTAACACATGAAAAACACCACATGGACATGTTGACAAGGTTAAAAATGCGAATTTCTCTAAATATGATTTTCTCTCCACCTTTAGTTCCTTCATGCTGCTGTTAGTGTGCCCCTCCACCTCCCCACCTTCGCCCATTCTTCGCAGATTCATCAGCCTCATCAGCCTCATCAGCCATCATTTTGGTGAGTACAAAGATTTTTTAACCGAACAGTAAAGCTCAAGGTGTAATTCACCAGGTTAAAGTGATTACTTTCAGTCAAAGTTAAAGGTTAAAGACCCCCTCCAGTGAAAATCAGGTTTTTAACCTTTTTAACATGTGGTGTTTCTCATGTGTTACAAGTAGGGCTGCACCATTTAGTAATTGACTGAAAGTGCAATATGCGATCTGATTAGTGTAAATGATCAGTTCTGAATTACAATTTTCATGTTCACTGAAACAAAAAACAATTCAAATCATGATGATGTGATATTTATTGAGGTCTGAACCAAACAAACAGGTTCAGTCATGCTGGGCATATGACATCATGAATCTGAGGAACCAGTCCCGTTAATTGAGGGGGTGGAGCTACACATATCATTAGCGACAATGCCCAGCCCACAGGAGAAGACGGATGTAGCTAGTTATTGTGATTAGCTAGCAAAACGGAGGAGAAGCAGCTACTTAGAGGTGGGGTTTGGGGGTGTGGAGAGGGCGGGGACTATTTGCATATTCATGCATCACTGAGTACTAAACGAAGGCAAGGTGTAGAGCCATATGTAAGACATTTTAACAAGGTATTTGAACTTATTTTGCAAAAAACAACACACCAGGCAATTTATTACTTCTTGCAGAGCATTTTATATTGTTTAAAACATGACTGTAGGGAGACTTTAAGTAGTGACTGACTGTCATATCTGTCATACCTGTTGCATGTTAACATTGTGAATCATTAAATCAGCTGTCAGTGAGACATCCCTCAGTGTCGCGTGACCTCTGATCATCCCGCTGCATCTGTGTGAATTACGTGTCGCCTGTGAAGCATTCAGCTCTTTGTAACAGCTGGCATTTCACCACAGTAAAGCTGCAGAAAAAGAGGAAAATAACCATTTTCTATGTGACAAAATTGCTTTCTCTTTATTTTGGGGGTGACATTTTCGTCCTCATGCATCATTTATACGCCCCCCAGAAAACAGGGGCTGGGAGAGAGGAGACAGAGGAGATGAAATTATAAAATACCAGCCCCTGTTTGGATTAAAGCTCGTGTATGTGTGTGTGAGAGGATAGCTACCACTCCTGTCTGATTTTATCTGCCTCTACCTGTGCGTGTGTGTGCGTGTGTGTGAGTGAGAATTTTGTGCTGCGTGTGAGAATGTCACAAATGTACATGAATAGGAACAGTGGGGGCATTCCAGGCAGTGTTGCAGGTCCGGGGGATAATTCTGCCTTTCAACTGCTTCCCATTTCTCTCCTCGCTGCAGCACTGTCATCTCACCCTGGTCAAGATGAAAAGCATCGTTGTGTAAAGAAATTGAAATGAAAATCCTTGTGGACCCAGCAGGGTGGGGGGGTGGGGGGTGGGTGTGCAGGGGAGGGGGCATTATCTATGACTCAATGGCACTTCCCTGGGATAAGATCTAATTCTGGGAGGAAAATTTCTTTATATGGCCACCTGCTGTCGTCAGCTTTGTCCCAGGATCACAAGTTGTTCTGGGTGACCGGTCTCGGGACACGGCGAGAGGAATGCACTCAGCTCCCCGCTGACATTTAGATCTCTTTATTTTCTCTTTCATTCAGACCAGAGCTGGCTGGGAAGGATGGAGGGGAGGTGGGGAGTGAGGGATGGGAGGGGGGGTGGGGGTGGTCCTGGATGAAGAGTCTGAGGGATGGAAGAGAGAGAGGGGGGGGTGGGGGGGGTGTGCAGGAGGGTGCAGCACAACCGACTACACACACTTCAGGAACAACATGAACACCATGACATGCTGCATTCACAAGTTCCCAAATTCTCCAGCAGGACACACAGAGTAAAAGTGCAGCCGTTTGTGAGAAAAATTAAATATGATCTGGATTCACACCAAAAACCTTTGCTCTTTATCTGATCCACATTTAATCTAAATCACTTTAAAAGTTTGTGCAGCTAATAAAAGTCACATATTTCATGGAAGGAAAATGTTTTTACTTTAAAAAAACAATGTCTCTGGGGTGTTGTAGGACATGCTGTGATGGAAGAAATAACCTAAAATAACCTTAAAGCTGCACTAGTCAATATTTTTGACTTAAAGGAGCACTCCACTGAATTAACATTGTCAGACTGACAATCATTTTATTCCACACATTCTTATTTTTTTTAATCAAAACCTGATGCCTACATAACCCACAATGCAACTCACTAGCCTCAAGCAGGCACACCTCCAATTTTATTTATTTATTTTTTCATTTTCAAACTTGTGTCTTCTGCTCCAGTTGACGCTGACTCAAGTGACATCACATGAGGTATGTATCAGATTTCACACAGCTCCCTCTGGAGCCACCAGGGACTTTTTTGACAGGGGTGGCCCGAGTGGGGCGCTGACTTGTGAAGGAGTGAAATGTGCACTTTAATGTACCATCTCCCATATCTACTTTAATTACTAACATCACAGTATCTCACAGTTTCTTATTCCTGTGTTTAAAATGTGTGTTTCAAAGCTAAATAGTCCTAAAAAAGAAACTGCACCTCCATTGTACCTCAGGCTGCGAGATTCCTAAATTCATCCTCCACACTCCATCATGAAAAACACTTTTATTTTTATCATTTAAATCATTTATTAATTTATTGGATGGGCTATACAGTAGTAACCTTGTAAAAAAAATAAAGTAGGCTGCATTCAAAATAAAACAATGTGCACTTTGAAAATACTCATCAAACAGTTGGTTGAAACTATAATAACTGGGATAACTATAACATCCCTCCTCTGGGTGGACAGATAACCAATCATATTTGAGGATATTGGGGTGGTCAATTAGATTTCAACGGTGGCCAGTGCCTCACCATGTCCCCCCTCTAGGAGCACCCCTGAGAGCCACAAAAGGCTTTATACAACTATTTTCACATCTGCAGTAGTACTCCTGAACACCTGATAATAGACTTTGATTTAGTTCCTCTTTCCACTAAGTCAGACGAGTCAGTTTCAGACATTTTGGGTGACATAAACATAAAAACAACAATTTTTGAGTGAAAGGATCTTTAAAAGGTCACAAGATGACAATGCTGTGTTTATAACATGTTGTGCGGCCCATAATTGGCCAAAAAAGAAGAAGAGAAAAGAAGAAACACGGTTAATAAATGAAGATCAGTTAACTAGTCACAGGAAGTCCCAGTCGGTCTCTAAAAATAATTGCATGTCTTATGTGATGTCTAATAAAATGTCCCTGATGATGTCATCAGTGACACCTCATGACATCAGGGTGATGAAGTTTGAAAGATGTAGAAATTTAAGACAGGGAGGATGTAAGAAACGATTGTATTGAGTTGCATTATGGGAGATGTAGGCTCCAGTGTCTTTAAAGGTTGATTTATACTGGGAATAATGGTCAAGAAACCTCGTCTTCTGCTGGTTCAATTTTGACCATCTTTTTTAAAATCGGTCTCCAGACCGTAGACGGTTTTAAGGGCTGAAACTAAATGTATTAATAACATAAATAATGATATTGCTCATTCTTGAGAACTGGGACAAATACTAATCAAAATACACATTTTTAAACCATAATTCTTATTTAGCTTTGACAGAGTTGACATGTTATGGTTGAGACACATCTGATAGAAATATTATTTAATGTATTTTTCTAAAAATAGAAAGTTTACCAGTGCTTGAGCAGTATTCCTGCCTTTTTTAAACCAGGAAGTGAGACAGGGGTCCTCAGGGTATAGCTAACCCTTTTTATGCCTGATTAAATCATGTTTTTGTAAAAATCTGACAGAGTTGACAGAAATCTGGGACACAACTTTAAAGGCCAACATTTTTATTAAAAAGACAAGATTTCCTCCAGTTCTCAAGAATTGCTGATATTTATTAATTTATTCATTTATTAAAGCATTTAATTATTTATGTATTTATTTTAGTGCTGTCAAAAATATCGCGTTATTAACGCGTTAACGCAAATCAATTTTAACGGCGTCATTTTTTTTATCGCGAGATTAACGTTCATTGTGACCAAGTGAACTTGTAGTTTTTATAAGCTGTGGCCACGACGACGACTCTGCAGCCGCCACATTAATGTGTGTGCATTTCACAACACATCATGTAGTGAATGGCTGCTCCACCCTAAGGCTGGTAGGTAGTGTATTATCAAGGTATCAATTATTTTAGGCAGAAAGTATCATTTCAGCACTATCAATAATGAACAATATTGACTGAACAAGCCACACTTGATCTTCGTTAGACTGACTGAACAGCCTCAAAGAAATTATATTTTACAATTCTTCATATTTTATTATAACGAAATTCGTTAATTCGGTGCTTTTAAAGTCATGATATTAAGCTGACACGGATCACTTACTTTGTTTGCGGTCAGACGTTACAGCGTCTCCATCAAGGCTGCACGCTGCGTGTCGCTGTGTTAGATGCAGTCGGCTTAATAAAGTCAGTGACCACAAATTAGAATTATATATATTACAAACAACCTTTCATTCATCTATGTTTGGATTGGATTCTTCGGGAGATTTTAGCATCTGAAATGCATTTAGCGCATTTCATTACCGCCAGCTGATGGAGGTAAATCCGTCCGTATGCGGCATCTCTGACAAATCAAAGTATGAATCTAGTGCATTAAGTAGTGTGAAATATAACACTACACGTTGTTTTCAATAAAAAACATTTGCACAAAGCAAGCCTATCCACTTTTCCATGTTGATAAGAGTATTAAAATGATAATTCAAGGGACATTTATAAGAGATAAAAATGTGCGATTAATGTACGATTAATCACGAGTTAACTATGACATTCATGAGATTAATCGCGATTAAATATTTTAATCGATTGACAGCACTAATTTATTTATGTTGTTTTGGCACTTAAAACAGTCCATACATAACTGTACAGAACTGTGCTGGCCCTTTATTCTTCAGAATGATTAGGAAATAAATGTCGCAGAGTTGAAAGTAGAACATCCTCTGACTTTGCTCCGTCCTTCATCATGTAGCAGCATCACCACTGTCTTTATTTCCCCCTGGAAATACACAATCACACAAACGCTGCTTTGTATTGAATCAACTAGTGGTCGTGCAGCGGACCACTTACTTATCATTCAGCTCTGTGAGGAGGGAGGAGGGGAGGGGGCTCTGTTGGTCTCAGTGAGCCTCTTGTGTCGCTGCAACAGAACAATAGATCTTTGCAGAGAAGTCAGCTCCGAGCCAAGAGACAAATCTCACCAAAAGACACCTTTTGTTTCCCCTCAAACCAAATCTGCTGCTCCGCGCCACATAATTAATGGCCAGACGTATGTTTCTCTTTTCTTCTCGTGGCTGAATGGGAACTGTACCGCCGCCATTTGTCTTTCCCACGCATGTCATCACCAGACAGCCTCCATATAAAGTCCACCCTCGTAATTCATGCTGCCGTTGAAGCTGCTAGATATCATCTTGTTGAGAGCAAAAAAATGTCGATATGTATAAAAAGCACAGTGCTGGCGGGCTCAAAGTGCTGCCAGCTGACTACAGCCTTAAAAATATGGAGCTTTTGTTTTCTCCATCAGAAATAATGCCACCATCCGTCTGTGGTCTGAAAACACAAACGGATATCTGGGGGCTGCTCCTCGCTGGTTTCAGGGCCTTCACACACACACACACACACACACACACACACACACACACACACACACACACAGAAGACAAGAAGGGGAATAAGCACACAGGATTACTGTAAACACTGACATAACCTGCAGCATGTACTGAAATGTGTGCATTGTGCGGAGGAGGATTAAGAAGGAAAAATGTAGTTCCAATGTCAGAAATTTGACAACAAAAATTATGAATATTTTAATTTTTTCTTCTCAGAACTCAGGCTCACGTTTTCCCACAGGACCTCATCAACTCCAAGAACAATAAAAACAGACATTCCTTTCTGGGAGGGAAACTGATGTTGGAGGAAGCACTCACTTTCTACATTTTATCACTTTATATTGTGCAAAATAATCAAGTGTCAGGGGGTCTTAAAAAATTGAGTTTATTATTTGTCTTTATTTATGCTGAAAAGTTTATTTCCAGATTAAACTGACAGTTAAAGTGTCAGTATTCTACTTTAAAATACAAGGATACAAGGCGATTTATTCATCAGCTACAGCAAGTTTGTATAATGAGATTTCAATGTAGTTTTTGTTTTTTCTCTGTTCACCACTCTGCAAGACTGTTGATTTCCTCCTGATATGAAGTCTCGTCATTGTTTGAAATCCGGCTGATAATGGTGATGCCACTTGTGAACTTCACAATAGAGTTCTGTCCACGTCAGGGGCTGCAGTCATGGGTGTACGGTAGCAGCAGGGGGCCGAGCACGCAGCCCTGAGAGGCTCCGGTGTTGAAACTAAAACTAAAATATAAATCTAAAATAACAGCTTCAAAATCTTTTTTTGATGCTACTTGTAACAGAGTGAGTGGTTCCCTGTGTGCCTGTTCTCACACTGTTTACCTTTGTTTTGTGTGACGCACTGATGGGACATTGGCACTTTCAGCCACACCAGGTCAAACTGTGCCACTCTCATTTGCATTTCCATTGCCACTTATAATGCTCCGAGCTGTGCCGAGTCACACCTATCAGATGCAGGTGCACAGTAGGGATGTGCGTTTTCAGCAAAATTACTATTCGATTATCACAGGGAACTATTCGATTTTTTTCGATTATATATTTATAACAAACCTTTATTCTATAGACATGTCTAATAAGTATTCTGTGACCTGCCTGAACCTGAGTGTTGGTGATATCGTGGATCAGTGAGCCAACACAGTGACCACACACTCATTATACTGAATTACCAGACATTGTTAATAGACAACTGTTGATATGTGCTAAGCTGAGACTTAGTCAGAGACGACAGTCTGATGCTGCTGTACTGTAACATTATGAGTGAACTCCAGCAGCCTCACACTCAAGCTAACGTTATCTCTCCATCAGCGGGAACAATCGCTGCTCTCTGGAGTCTCAGACGTTCTCACTGCTCTTCTTTTGGGATCCTTTCCTTTCCAGGAAGGATGGGGAACCAGAGATCATGATGGATTTGTGTGTTTATTTGTTTTACAACCTGCTACACACCAGCATTTTCTTGTCAGATTTGAAACTGGGAGTTTTTCCCCAGAAAGGGGGCGTGGCCTTGCCTAGAGTAGATGTTTCCATTTAACTTCCATTCATCATCTTTCAGATGTATGGAAGTCTGTTAATGCAGTGTGAGGCAAAAGAAAGATCCTGTATGTATGTGACATAAATAATAATAACTTACTCTCACAAAATAATAGTTTTTTAAAAAAAAATACAGCTTGTGCTTTATTTTTAAGAAACAATTTAAAATACTACAATTTATTTCTTTATCTATTTTTCTATTTATTTATTCATTCATTTGCCTCCAAAAGCATCACAAATTGTTTGACTTAAGCTCAGTATTAAGAACAGAATAACATGTAATTGCACGGTAAAAAATTGGACACAACGAGCCGAGTCTTTTTACATTAACTGGCACACACATACACAGCACAGTGCAGTTTATATCTACAGTATCCTCAGATGGATGTACTGTAAAGATGTCAAGTGTACAGAGCAGACTCATCACTCCCTCTCAGTTCAGCTGGGACACCGGTGGACTCCTGAGCTCTCAGAGAATGTCTGCTGTCCACAGAGACCGCTGAACTGTGCTGTAACTCCACACTGTGTGGGTGACAGTCTAGCATGAATCTACACTGTCTCGTCCTGATATATTTGCTTGTGAACGCAGCAGCAGGGAAAGTCCCATCAACTGTTTTTTACATGTGAGGCTGCAGACGGGGAATCCCATCCTCCCTAATCCAGCCTGTATCAATTTTATTTCCCCCAAATAAATACCTGATGTTAGGAATGGATACTCCTCTTTCCCCTGGGAATGTCACATTGCACATTAAGGGGAAAATACAAAGTATGAATTAGATTCAGTATTAGCACAGCTGGATTTAATAGGTACATTTCAGTCCAAATGTTCATTTTCAGGCAACCCGAAAAGTTGAGGTAGCTCTCTGTAATTTCTTAACAATGTCTTAGTAAGTTTCCTGAAAACAACAATGCCATTAATTACACTTAAGCCACAGTTGGTGAACTTCCAATCAGTTAATTAGGATTAATTGCTAACAAAACCTACAGAGTGCACAGCAGGTCAGCTGAATATGCAGAAATGTGAAAATTGTCCACAAGCACTTATTTACAGCAGCATAAAATATTTTGGCAAATTATCACCATTAAAAGTAGCCAAAGTAGCTATTAGCATTTCCTGTTCGCAGTGTACCCCTGCATGTACAGACAAGTGTTATTAAATTACTTTGATACTGAAGAAAACTTTAAAAGTTCAGGAGTTATGAGGAGCATTTTTTCTGTTTTGTATGTGGATTTATAGACCTTTATTAGGAAATTATGGACTCAGATAAAAGCATCATGTGAATGTTTAAAGGGAAATGTAAATCAGAGTGTATCTACATTTGATCGTGTTATGTTCTGATGATGTTATGACAAAATGACATAATGGCTTCATTGTGAGCACCTCGAGGACTTTGTGTTGACTTAAAAGTTCAGGTTCCACATTCATTCTTGGTCCTGAAAACAACAGTTGACAAAAATCCAATGTCAAGGTCCATTTAACATGTGTTCTAGAACTTTGGACCGTGTCACAGAACTTTGAACCTGGCTGAATCATGACGTTTTATTGCCGTCTCTTTTTTTGATAAATTACACCCAACAAAAACATAAACAGCTTTGTTTTTGCTCCCATTTTTCATGAGTTGTAAGACTTCTTCTGTGCACACAAAAGGTGTATTTCTCTCAAATGTGAACAAATGTGTTAAAGTCTGTGTCACTGATTATTTCTCCTTCGCCAAGATACAAAAAAACCCCTCCACCTGACAGGTGGGACGTATTGAGCTGCTGGTTAAACAGCAGGATTGTGTCATGGACTGATCACAATAAAACAACACTCTAAAATGTGATGTTTGATCTAAAAAAAAAAGGCATTTATTAGGCACTGAACTACAGACTTCACAATAGTTGGAGGTGACTGGTGTAACCACCATTTGCCTCTGCAGTGTAACACATCTCACATGGAGTTGATCAGTTTGTTGATTGTGAAACTACATTTTTTCCCCTCAACTTTAACCTGTTAAATAAGCACTACCACATGCATCTTAATGTGTAGAAAGCTTACCAAAATGAACCAAGGGGCAAATGCAGTGTAGCAGAAGCCACACACACACAAAAACACTTTTTATAAAATAAAATGACTGAGCTATAGCAGCATGTTGCTGCCATGACAGAAAAAGAAAAACTTAAACTTTTAATTTCATTGCTAGAACAAGATTTTTTTTTCATGTTGTAACAAAATATTTTTTACATCACAACAAGACATTTACGTTATAATACAACATTTGTACATTATAACGCAAAATTTTCACATTATATCACTACACAATATTTTCACATCATAACACAATATTTTAATGTTATTAAACTATACAAACTTATTTGTTTGTACAAACTACTCTATTACATGAAAAACCCCATGTTATAACATGATAACCTATTGATCTAACATAACACGTTTCATGTTGTTACGACGATGTTATTACGACATAGCCGACCACCTTCTGACATAACGAGAAACTTTTCTCATTTTAACATGACACCTTACATTGTTATGAAGTTACACTGTAATAACAGAAGTAATCACATTATAACATGAAACTTTTCATGCAATAACAAGATAAATAGTATATTGTTATGATAAGAAAAAGTTATAACATGATAAGTTTGATAAGATAACATCGTCTTCACTGAACTGAGGGAAAATTCACAATATTATATATTGGGCCTATTGTTTTGCTCTCTTTATACACAGACTCCCATAAACCGCTCTTGGTCTGTCCCCCTGTCTCTCTGCTGTCCACATGTCTGCATCGTCCACATGTGACTCTTTATTGTGTGCATCAAGGTCTCCACTTTCACGGCGGTGGAACAGAGAGGTGTTTCTTTGGGAGCCGAGGCAGCGGCCTGCAGCCGTGGCCCTGCTCCGGGATCGCCTTACCCCATACAGCTCTGCTTTGTTATCGGATCTGCCGGGGCTGAAGGACACAGTGCATCATCTAACCCGCCTTAATGCATGCAAGATGTCCAATCAGGGACGTGCTCGGTCATTATGGCCGCCACGCCAGGCCCCCTTCCTGCAGGCCGCGGCGGCCGGGCCCGGGAGACCCCTCTGATGATCTCAGGAGCAGATCTCTGTTTCCCCTCACATGAGAGCCCCGTCCCAGGGTTCATTTCTGCAGGGGGAAACACACACGGACATGGGTGCCCACCATACATCAAACTCGTTAAATATTCCATCCGAGTGGAAACGTGGCTGACTCCGATATCACACCTGATACGGAATGAACCCGCCATGGAAGCTGATACCTGTGGATTCTTTATGGCCTCTGAAGTCTCTGCACATTCAGCTGAGAAAGTCACATACAGGCTCTGCTAATATGTGACTGACTCATATTTTTCTCTTTTTGTTTTCCTGTCTTGAAACGCAACAAACATCATGTTTCATGTGTTTCTTTCCTTGTTAAAGTTTTAAATACATACATGATATATTTATCATCTCTGTTTTGGGAACATACTGTAGAGTATTCACTCTTCAAAAATGACAAAATGAAGTACATGCAAACTAAAATCACTTGATCACAT
>JAJHUR010095979.1:0-16008 GCA_027495735.1 Lutjanus campechanus | reverse complement strand
ATTAGTCAGACACACAGATAGGAGGTGGGAAGTTTCTCCCCACAGATCATCACACAAGGCCATCTCTTTAATTTAACTGTTGCAGAAGCGATAGGAACATTAAAAGCTTCACATTATTAATTCATGAGGTTATCAGCTCTGTGTGTGATTATTAATGACCAGGCAAGCAGAATCACTTGTTGACTGGTGTGCTGTTGTGTTATGTCACAGCTTGTTTGGTTCCGTGATGCCAGCACACTGTTTAAAAGGATGCACTGGGGCAGCTTTACGCTGGTGCTGCTTGGTTCAGTGTAATTAAAGGCGAGTCTTCATTACAGCAATGTTGCAGGATCACTTTGTAAAAATGGCTTTTGTGTCAGAGTAGTCTGGAGCGATACAATGGATTCAGCTTACCGGTCTTGAGTTAGCTCAGACTCTGAGGCAGAGGGAGCAGCAGTGGGATCAGAATGTCCAGTAAACAAATGTCCAAGCAAAAGCATGCTCAATTTAAACACAATATGGGAAAGTGAACAAAAACTTAAAGGAGCAATATGTAGCAATTGCGTGTGCAAAAATGATGGTTGAAGCGAGATGGTTGCCGCCACCCCCTCCTCCCTAGACCCGGGAAAGCTCAGACAGGCTGCAGGAACACTGCAGGAGAGCAAGATAAATGCAACATTGTAATTTGACAGTAACAAGGGAGGATGAGTGAAACACTGCAAGCTGATCAGCTGTCAATTGTCTGTCAATGTAGAGTTAAGCCTGTTATCCTGAAAACAAAAGCCCAGTGCTCCGAAAATACACAGTCTGGACTTTGAGTAAAGTGACTGCCTGTCTCACTGCCTGCCAGACTCCATTAACATATTGCTCAGTTTAACCATCATAAACATCGACTCTTTTTACAAGATTATTGATTTCTTGCAACTCATAAACAGCACTAACTCACTCTGTGAACATTTGGCATTAATTAGATGTATAAATTAACATTAAATGGGCAAACAGTAACGGTTACTCTGGCCAGGAATAGAAATCTTAAAGCAGGACACAACAGCTCTAGCATTGTTGTCAGAGAAGCGCATATTTCAGCTTTTAATAATTTATTACAGTAAATATATTCGATTTCTCTAAGGAACAATATTTCCAATTTGAATTAAAACAAATTTCTAATAACTTTAGATGCTTACTGTTATGTACATGAGACCCTAAATTTCCTGGTTTGAAGGCTATTGTGGATTTGAGTTTCCAGAGGCTTTAAGATGTTAAGATGTGTTTCCTTGCAATGTCTAACAGTTGCTGTGATGCATTGCAAAATTGCTTCTTGTGTACACGTCTCTTGAAGTGATTGTCTTCTGTGCATTCCAGAAAATCTAGTAACTTGCAAAGGTGTTGTAGTGTTATTAAAGGACAGAATGCAGTGTGTTGTGAAATGTATCACGCACAGAGAAAGGTCAATTGTCACTTTTGATCAATAAATAACTATTCTGTGAATACCCAAATTCATCCATTATGTCAGTGTCACCGTGCATGTCCACATAGGCAATTACTGTATATTGACCATGGATCAGAGGTGATCTTTATCAACCTGCTGAAAGAGAAATTTTGGATTAACATGAAAGATAAAAGTAACTTGTGCACTTTAAGGGCCAGTGTGTAGGATTTAGCGGCATCTAGCAGTGAGCTTGCAGACTGCAAACACCCTCTCTTTCCAAGAAAATAGGCAAACCTTACAAGAAACACAAAAGGCCAAATCTAGAGCCGGTGTTTGCTTTGTCTGTTCTGGGAGAAACATGATTGTTATTTTCAGGTAACAAATGAAAACATTCTTATGAATATTATATTCCATTTCTGTCATATTCTGTCATTAGCTGCTCCTAAGTCTTACATCAACCGTCTAAAAGTTATTTACCAAATTACTCAGCTTTAATTTGATTAAATTTAACAAAGCTTCACAGGTCTCTTAAGTTGGTTAACAGTAGATCTTAGATGGCTGCAAGTACAGAAACAGGTGAGTACACACACGTGCTAGAATGAGTGAATCATTAGCCATGACTTAATCTGTTAGTGGAGGCATTTTATTTCAGAAAAATGTAGTTTGAGGCTATTATTGGCATTTAATTCAGGCATTTCATAGGAGAGCACTTTTCTGTTTTGTTTTTTTCTTTTCGTTGTTTTTTTTTACTTCTGTTTCAACCAATTTCTTATTTGTATCCCTATTTATGTATTTACACAGTATTTTATAAATATATTAGACTATTGTTTTGAATTTGTGTGTGAATTGCTTCAATTTTTTAAGAATTAAAAAAATAAATCAAAATTGTATTTTTTTAGACTTAACAGTAGGGCAGATGTTTAGTATATCCTGGTCACTGATGAGCTATTCATTTTTTATGATTTATATTTTTTTTTCATTGATTTTACATAATAAACAACGCTGTAGATAATTTAAAAAAAAAATAGGAGTGTCACAATTTCAGTATTAAATCAAAAATTGCTCAAAATGAGCTTGCAATTCTAAGAATCGAATTGGAAAGGCAGAATCAATTATTCTCACTATTTTTTTCTCCACTGCTGTCTACTTACGGCTTCTGATGAATGTACAAAGAAAAGAACACTATGACAGTGTAGCTTACTGGATGTTATACGTATATGTCTTTCTAAAGCAAAATTGTAAATGACAGTTGTCAGAGCAAAAAAAACAATGATCTGTTGATCTTTACAAATCAGAACTGTAGTCTAATAATGACAGAACTGTCAGTGCTAAAACAAATGTGTTTAAATCAAATCAAATTTTGACCTTAAAATCAAACGTCAAATTGAATCATGGATTCAGTGAATCATGACACCCCTATTTAATAAGCAGCAAAAATTAAAACAAAAAGAAAAAAGCTCATGAGGCACACGCTCATGATTGTCACTGACTGGCTTCTCCTGCTTTCAGCACACGTGATTAACATTGTGAATTCTTAAAGATTACTCTCACATTTAACTGTAACTGGAGAAAGTAGGTTACTCAGAATATTGTAAAATTATTGTATTTCTGTCATAGAATCTACCAGAACTAGAAAGAAAGTCTTTGCTACTCAAAACTGATCACAACAAGGCAGACATTTCTGTGGCTGATATCTCCAAAACAAAGAAAAATATGTATATTTTTGATTTTGGGGGTGAACTGTTCCTTTAAAGGTCTGTAGTTTTGTTTTAATGAGTATAATTTGTTTTGGTTAAGATTACTCCAGTAAAATCCTGAAAACTGGACCATTTGAAGAACTGAGTCATTCAGATGATGTATTATGAGCGATGTCTGAATTTATGCTCTTAAATTATGAAAATGATGACGGTAATTGTTCATTAAATAGAAGATCTCCTGTAACAATACCTCACTGTCAAGTTTCACAGCAGTATTGTAGTATCTTAATTGGCCACTTGGTGTCAGCCTTTCACCTTTCAACTTTGTGCAAATATCAGGCACACAGCAGAGATTTTCAGATGATATCCGTCCTCTTGTCTGGCTGCTAATGTATTAATGGAATAGAGGAGTACTCGTAAAGAAAACCGTTCCATTAGAGGAACACATCATAATTACAAGTTTCTGTTGTCTCTGTTTCAGTCAATCTGCTTGCCCACGCCTTGTGCCTTGTGTGTGTGTATATGTATGTGTTACCTATCTCGTCCAGGATTAAGCTTGATGCGTTGTATCTGTAGTTAGAGTCAGTGCAGCACTGTGCAGGTGGTACAACTGATAACATTTTAATCTTATTTTCAAGGTGAGGTAAAAGCTAGCCGAAGCTAAACTCTGTGTCTCTGTGTGTGTGTGTGTGTGTGAGAGAGAGAGAGAGAGAGAGAGAGAGAGAGAGAGAGAGAGAGAGAGATGTGGATTAAAGCTTCTGTTCTAGATGCTATCTTTTCTTTTTGATGTTTGAACCCAATAACAAGAGAAGTTATCTATGAAGAGCAATTGAAATACCTACTTAGTTGAATCTGCAGTGAATATAATAGATAGAGGTGGCTGTGTGAAGGGATTGTGAAACCAGTTTGTTGGTTCTCAGTTGAATGTGTGGGATTACAGCATATATAAACATGTCCTTGTATGTTAGCAAGTGAGCTAAAACCTGATTATATGTGTATATATGTATATATATATATATGTGTGTGTGTGTGTGTGTGTGTGTGTGTGTGTGTGCGTGTGCATATATATATATGTATATATGTATGTATATATTCTTCGTATATCTCTTAATGGACGCACGTGTGGAAATATCGCAAGATTGTTTACATGCTACAGTTGACATTTTGGCTAAAAACATGGTGTAAATGGCATCTTTTGCGGTTAAATTTGAATGTTGCGGCTCATGGACACTTGGATTACACCACATGAGCAGGATGGAGACATTTTGTGTTTGTTTTGTGTTCTTTTTTTAACGTTTTATCTGTGGTCAACATTCGCTGCAATTGTACTGGATTTGGCTGCATCCCTGTTTTCTGCTGAAACTCCAGGATTGTTTTGTGAACTGAAGATCTTTACCCTTCTTCACATCGGCATAGGGGTGAGTGCATACTGAGTGGATGATTATCTAAGCGTGGAATATCGCTTTAAGTGAACAATGGGAGCCAGCTCCGGTCTGGGACTTTCTCTTTTTTGTAAAAGAATACAAGACAGAAAAATAGGATGAACTTTTCTCCACACTGCTCACCAGCCATGCGCACGGCCTCCGTGTACTAACTGTATGTTGTGTTGTGTGTCATGTGATGACAGACAGAGATCATCCGGTTAAAAGCAGGTGGGTGGCTGACGGTCAGAAGTTGGCTGTAGTTTTTTTTTTTTTTTTTTTTAATAAATAGTTGTTTTTTATTTATTCAGGTGTCTTAGTTTTCTGATCTGATTCATAACAAATAAACCTACTAATGACAAAATATTTTGAGCAGCCCTTGGAAAGGGATGGAGCTATCACATCACAGCCCTCAAATGAGTGAAGTGGGAACAGACAACAGCTTTGTGCTGAGGGGCACTCCATACCCATTGCATATGGCAAACATGCACCTCCCACACATACATCTTATTTACGTCTCTTCAATGTAAGTATTTTATACCCTTTTTCTTTAATAAAATGTACAAATATAACATATGAAATTAAATATGGGGTGACAAAATGAAATACCCTCCTGTGCTCCCCTCTAATAATTTGTTTACAGTCCCTAGTTGTTGATCGTTAACTCCCCTACACAGGAATCCCCAGTTTATTCCTTCACAATCAAGACTTGCTGTGGCTCTGACTTCAGATCTCCCACTGTTTTTAATATGTTTAAAACTGTAATGTGCACAGCTCAGCACTGTCTCATGGTTTTTAGCCACCGCCTTTCATTGCAGAGACCGTTAATGTCTCCCTAAACTGGCCTGGGAGAGACAAAGAAAGATGAGCAAAAGGGCTGACAATACAGAAAGCAGACAGGGGGTGTCACAGAATACTGCCACTTTGAATAACAAGAGACAGAATTACAGTTCCTTCATCATTTTCATCTCAGATTCCTGATATGATATGGAATTTTACCCCGTTTGTTAATGAGGCAATCAATAGGTGTGCCTGACTGAACTTAAAAATAATGACTGTTTAATGGAGCTGTTTTAAAGTCTAGATGAAGCAGCATGTTGAGAGTACTGTGATGTATTTAAGAGTGAAGTAGAATAGGCAGGCATGGCATAATGTTATAATTTGATTTGTTGAAAAGTGGCTGAATCTTAGCTCTGTGAAGCTGCTCTTACAGTTGAAGTTTGATTGATGGGTGGGTGTCATGATATTACAGGCTGAAAAAGGTTGGTTCAAGCCCACTTCTAAGGACATGTCATATTTTGCTTTACAGGAAGAAAACAAGACTAAATGTTGATCTAAGAATACAAAAAAACCCCAACAATTTTTTATATTTTTTTGGCCATATATTTTTAAAGTAACAATTTGTAGCAATTTCACATCCAAACATGAGTTCAGCAGTAGAAATAGTGAGTTGGAGTCATGGACGAAGTTTTAAAAACACTTCAATCCTATTACAGTCTATGGTTGAAGCGAGTTGCTTCCCCCCGCCCCCTCCTTCTCAGACAGATCAGAATAGAAAGAGGACACCACGGCTGCATTTGTTGTTAGAGACGCAAGTATTTCGACTTAAAATGTTTCCTTAATCTCTGATGACATATCATGGTCATTTTATGATAAATTACAGTAAATATATTACACATTTCTCCTTTTAATAGGTGTGCAATATGACTGGAGATGTGATCTAAAATGGTTAAAAAGGCTTTCTTCATTTCATCTCCACGTTAAAAGAAGCTTCTTCTTTTCTCTTCTGTGTCAATTCACTCCAATATTAAATTCAGTGCTTAACAGGCCACGGAGTGCACTGTGGAAGATTTATGCCAAGTGTTGCAAGGCTAGTGTGCCTTATTCATAACACCTTCACATTTCATAAAAGCAGCTCAGGCAGAAGAAATTGAACTTTGATGTGTTCCTCATTCTAACTTTTATTCCCATTTGTTGTAAGTCCACTAAATCCATTAAGAGGAGGTTTAAGTCCTTGAGCTTCACCTTCTTTTTATTGTGTATTAAAGAGTGTGAAGTTGACACTGCTCTCCTCGTTTGTTGTAAGATACTATAATCAGGGATTGTATTCACAAACATTTGGAGAATACTCAAGAGCTCCTCACTTTGCCTTTGTGCTTCATAGAGACACATATCTGGAGGTGGAGTTAACAGTGTGTAAAACATAATTAAAAACAAAATGCAATGATTTGTAAATCCCTTTTGACCTTTTCAATTGAGTACAGTACGAAGACAAGATATTTAATGTTCAAACTGATAAACTTTATTGGCTTTGCAACACTTGACTTTGATGCCTGCACCACATTTAAAAAAAGTTGGGACAAGGGCATGTTTACCACTGTGATACATCAACTTTTCTTTTAAGAAAACTCAGTAAGCGTTAAAGACTTGAGGAGACTAATTGTTCAAAATTTTGGAAGAGAAATTCTTTCTCATTCTTGACTGATGTACAACTTGAGGTGCTCAACAGTTTGGGTTCTCTGTTCTTGTATATTTTGTTTCATAATGCATCACACATTTTAAATTGGAGACAGGTCTGGACTGCAGGCAGGTCAGTTTAATACCTGAACTCTTTTACTACGAAGCCACGCTTTTGTAACACGTGCAGAATGTGTCTTGGCATTGTCTCACTGAAATAAGCAGGGATGTCTTACAGTCAAACATGCCGCAGGCATCAAATTCAGAACGATTCTATATTTACAAAAAACAATAACATTTAACATTTATCAGTTGCTGTATTCAATTTATTACAAGTCAGCATGATGATTTACAAATCATTGCATTCCGTTTTTATTCATGTTTTACACCACATCACAACATTTTTGGAATTGTTTTTTATGTTAGTTTCTAAAGCAATAAGACTCAGCCCTCTCTTTCCTCTCCTCTTGTAAAACAAACAAAAAGTTACTTAAGCAGCAGTGTAATGCCACTTCTAGTTGCATAGAGGGGAACACAATGAAGTTTTGAAGTGAAGGTACTGCAGCATGTTGCTGTTGCTGTTGTCACATAGCCAGACCTATCTTTTGTTTGAACTACTTTATAACTACATAGCTACTACTTTATAATTAGTAATCGCTAATTTTTTTTTCTATATTTGGGCTTTTCTGGCTGCTGCTCTGTTGCTCTTCCATCCATCTCTCAACTCCTCTGCTCATGCTGGTTGGTTCAGATGGATGGTTCAGCTGGTTGCAATCTACAACCTCACCACTAGATGCCACTAACTCCACTGGTCCTTTAAAATCAGTTTAAAATGATCCAAATTGATCATTTCGATCATTGCAGCAGAACCACAAATTTCATCTTTCTTCTTGCATACACTTTGTCCAAACTTGGTGCACTGACAGTTTGCTTGCAGACGCCAGTAGCGGCTAATGCGGCCTCGAGCCTCGAGCCTCCGGCTGAGCTTCAGAGGTCACGGTAAGCTCATTTCTTTCTAACTTCACAAACCCAGATTTTTTTCCTCCTCTAACTTGTAGTCTTCATTCCCAACCAACATCACGGGAGGAAATTTATCAGAATTTGTGCAGCTCGCTCTGGAGCAGTGAAAGGGTTTACACAACTTTGTCCACATACTGAATGTAGTAGTACTTCCCAAAACCATGAAATAGATTTGATTTAATGTTGTTATTAATTTAAAGCCACTACATGGAGGCTGTTTGTACAAGACCTCAATCTTTTGCTTGTAGAGAAATGAAATGATCCTTGTGGAGACTGGTGCAGGGTTTCCATTGATTTTCTTTAGATGGATTTTCTTTAGGTGGGTTGATCTCTTTCTTTTGACTGACTCATTTTTTCATACTTGACTGATTTTCTTTAGATCAGTTCATTATTCCTTAGATTTACCTCTGATTAAAGGTGACATTCATTACTATCATGTCAATGTTCCAAGCAATACATGGAACTCTCAAAGAAGCTATTATTTATGTGCTCTGTCAGGTTGCTTGAACCAGAGGTAACCTTGCACAAGGAGCAAAAGGGTCAACTGCACGATTTCTTTGAGCTTTAGTATCCTCTTCATTGGTAAAAAAAATATTGCTCTTAGTAGTGTCTTCAATAGGTTTCAAGAGGAAACTAACCGGGAACATTTAGAGCCATTCAGGAGAACTCCTAGTGTTAAGATAAAATACTTTGTGAATGACAGTCCCTGAACACAAATAAGCTTGTCTCTTCTGTACTCAGTGAATAGGATTGAGAGTGGCCAGTTTATTTCTATTTGTCTCCCTCTGTACATGTGGTTCTGTGTGCGCATGTGTATGTGTGTAGAGATAGAGAGAAAGAACAAGAGTCAAACATACCGGCGGGGTTCACACCGTCATTGTCAATGGACATCCGTGCACACCTTTCATCACTGTGTGTTTGTGTGTATGTGTGTGTGTGTAATAATAGCTGTGCTCGACTCTTTCCCCTGCCAGTCTCACAGTTTGACGCTTGTTTGTCCTTCAAGTCTGGCAGGAGCTTCTGAAACCACATAACCCATCTCGCTGTGTGTGTAAGTGCACCTGCAGTGAATGGACGAAGTAACAGAAAAATCTACTTTTCATACAAGAGGAAACCTTGACGGTTGATGCCTATATTTCTACTTTGCTTGCATAATGAAGAAGAACATATTGTACCAGTAATTCTAAGTGCCTTGCATGTCTGATTTATTATACACTTTTCCATAGAGGACCTCTTGCTATGGACGAGAGCAGCGCAGGGTCGGTCCAGATCCTTGTTAACAAGGCCTTTGAAATGAATCTCAGGGCCTGCAGTGTTTTCTCTCAGTAGTAATGTGATTTCATTTTGTCCTTGATGTTGGGCAATATAATTAAATATAAAGTTAAATTTATATTACATTAGACAATTGTATGAGTGCACAGGCATTATTGGGTACATGGCCAGTTTGATGTGTTATGGGGCCCCTGGAGCAAAAAGCTCTGTCCATTCACTTCCTTGCATTATGCATATACCCTGTTATAAAGTGGACTATAAATAGCTTAAATTATTAGGCCACACAACCAGAAACCAACCATAATTCCTACACTGGATACCACACCCAATGTTTTCTTGTGTCAAGTATTTTGAGGAATTTTAAAGGTCCTGTGTGTAAGATTTAGGAGGATCTATAGAGGTGAAGTCCCAATTCTTCTGGTGGACGACCACGGGACCTTACTTTGGAAGAAATATGAACGTTAATCGATGGCGAGAGACAAGTAATCCCGTCAATCCCGTTTGAATTGTGCCATGAATTACACATAGGTTGTTTGTCAATTTAAAAGAGAATTTTTCAAGTCGAAAAAGTCACTGTTTGTTGTAAAACTGCTTGAGTATTTGACCACGAGGGTGGGTTATTAGAAAGTCTAGACACCCAAGAGTTGTCCAAGTTTTCTCTCTCCAAAAGGTAACATTAGCCGCTGAGGATATGATGCTTGTGTGTTTTCGAACTGGGATGTAGTGACACGACAAACGGGTCTATATTGTGCAAGATGAGCGATGTAGTTCGGTAAGTGGTTTCACACTACTAAACTACAAACACAAACTAAGACTTTCTTGACTTGTATAATTATCTTTTAAACTGACAAACATCATATGTATAATTAATGACACAATTCACACAGGAACAAAAAATTGTTTGTCTTTTGCCATTGACTACCATTCATATTAAGTAAGTTAACATGAGGTTCACTGGAAGGGCAGAGACTTCGACTTTCTGTTGGTGGATTATGGCAGAGATGGATTATAATATTCAGAAGTAAGTTTTCATTAGTGTAAAATCACCTGAAAATAAAAATTGTTGTGTTTTTTGTTACCGTAGAATGAGGCGTGTTTCTGCAGTAGCTGAGATGAGACAAACCAAACACTGATCCTAGATATGAAATTTTTGTGTTTCTTGTAACTTTTGCAACTATCGTAGGTTTTCCAACATTTCCTTCTTGGAGGGGGAATTGAGATGAAATGAGGTGTTGGCAATCTGCAAGCTTACCACTAGATGCCACTAAATGCTCCACACTGGACTTTTAATTAAACTAGGAATTTAGAAAACAGAGGCTGGAGGGTTTTCTGTATTTTCTATGTTCAACAATTCTTTTGTGCCATTGTTTCACAAAAACTATTTAAAAACATCAATGAGCTACACTGTTCATGTTCCTTCATTATGACAAACATAAGCATTAGTTAATTTTGATCCAGTTCAACCATCCTGCTGCCATAAATCCTCACTTGTGTGATCTGCAACAAAATATAGGTCTCAACAAATACACTATTTACTCGTGTTTGATTAAAGCGTTACTCCACTCTGTGAGATTAAGCCATTCAGTGTGTACTCACCACTATGCCGATGTGATGATAAGTGAAGATCTTCAGTACACCAAACAATCCTGGAGTTTTAGGAGAAACAGGGTAGCAGCCTCATCCAGTACAATGGCAATGAACGGTGACCACGGATAAAACGCTAAAAATAGCACACAAAACGTCTCCATCCTGCTTGTGTGGTGTAATCCAAGTGTCCGCAAACCGACATTAAAATTTAACCGCAAAAGACGCCATTTTCGTAAACATGGCGTCGATCTCGCGAGACTTCGTATATATCCTAATGGCCGCACATGCTGAAGTCTCGCGAGATGTTTACATCCTACCGGCTATGTACAACAGCTGATATTTCTGCTAAAAACATGGCGAAAATGGCGTCTTTTGCAGTTAATTTTTAATGTCGCGGCTCGTGGACACTTGGATTACACCACACAAGCAGGATGGAGACATTTTGTGTTTGTTTTGTGTGCTTTTTTTTTTAACGTTTTATCCGTGGTCACCATTCACTGCCATTGTACTGGATGAGGCTGCTACCCTGTTTCTTCTAAAACTCCAGGATTGTTTGGTGTACTGAAGATCTTCATCATCACATCCACATAGTGGTGAGTACATACTGAATGGCTTAATCTCACAGAGTGGAGTATCGCTTTAACATTTGTTAAAAAACACAATACCCTGCTGTTTTAGTAAATAAAAAAAGAAACTATATGAGCTTGAGGCTGAATGCAACAGACAGGCCTGGGAGATCAGTTTTTGCTTTTACTACTAGATTTACTATTTGGTTCAGCCTCACTTGTCTCATCAATATTGTTTCCAGCTGCAGAGTCCTACAGAGGTAAAAGGAGACTTCCAATTGTTAGGTAACCAGAAACATGACTCCAAATTAATAATAATGATCCTTGATGTCTGCTGGATACTGTTAGCACTTTTCCTCACACATTTTCCATAACAGCTGTATAAGGTGATAATACACTGCCTGTCCAAAAAAAAAGTCGCCACCAAAAAAAAAGGTCATACACTCTAATATTTTGTTGGACCGCCTTTAGCTTTGATTACGGCACGCATTCGCTGTGGCATTGTTTCGATAAGCTTCTGCAGTGTCACAAGATTTATTTCCATCCAGTGTTGCATTAATTTTTCACCAAGATCTTGCATTGATGATGGTAGAGTCTGACCGCTGCGCACAGCCTTCTCCAGCACATCCCAAGGATTCTCAATGGGGTTAAGGTCTGGACTCTGTGGTGGCCAATCCATGTGTGAAAATGATGTCTCATGCTCCCTGAACCAGTCTTTCCCTATTTGAGCCCGATGAATCCTTTCTTTGCTTGACGCCAATAATTTGACCCTTCGACCACAGGATATGTCTTCTGAAATGGTTGTTTAAGAAATGAGAAGCTACTCACTGCAGTTGCCAGCTGAAACATTTTAATCACTGCAGTAATTATACAATGGAAGGATCTTACCTATTTGCTTAGTTAAATCCAGACGGTGACCTTTTTTTTGGACGGGCAGTGTATATCAGTGTTGCGTTTTCAACTGCTGCTCCCAAGGCCCCCAAAGTACATTTTTTAATACACTCATAAACTGGATTTTGTCACAGGTCAGGACAGTGACAAGATAAATGAAATAATTCAGGCCCTGTCTTTGTTGATATTGTACTTAAATGATCCCAAAACACATTTGCAATTTGTCAAACTGCATACAACCAGTTGACAGGCAATGAAACCTTCTGAGAAAAAATTTCCCAGCTTTGCATTGATGGTAATTAACCTTGATCTGGTAGTGTGAGGCATTTTTTGACCAATGTGATAATTCTCAAATAGTAACACAAGACCGACACCTTGAAAACACCAGTGTGTAGGACTTAGTGGCATCTAGCCTAGAGGTTACAGATTGAAACCAACTGAATACCTATTTCCTCCCTCAAAGGCAGTATTTGGTTTGAAGACAATAGAGTGGAAGTGCTGCTGGGTCTTTCTGTTGTTCACAATGCAGGTGCTCTTTGGATGCTTCAGGTATTTTGTACTTACTTCTTCAGGTGAAGGGGTCATTGCATAGGTCAAACAATCCCAGTAGAAAATCAAAAATGCAAGGCTCCTTCAAAAACACACCAAGGCACACTGTAAAGTTTGTATAAAATGTATTTATTTTTCATGGCGTATCTCTTTTTGCCATAGTGAAATTATACCTATAAATATTATAATGCATTTTTGCCATATTCTGCCTATAAATCCCCCCAAATCTTACACACTGGAACTTCAACTTTTTTCTTTTCCCTTTTCTTTTTTCTTTCTTTCTCTCTTTTTTTTAAACAGCATTTTTTTCTTGCTTCCTTAAAATGATGCATCTTTGTGCATTCTGCTCAGATACAAGTACTTTCTTACTCACAATTCTGCCAGATATGTCTAACTTTTAAAAAGTTCCTTAGGTACAGTACTGTTTGACACCGCTAGAGAGACTGTGAATAAATTCTGCGGTCATGAGGTTGTAATTTTGTGACTGACCATTGTACCTCTTTGCTCATGCAATTTCATGTTGTCATGGACACAGTATTTGCACATGTGAAAAGCGACTCTCCCCTCCACACTGAATAATTATGCAGTTTGGGCATTACTTTTTGGATCTTAATTGTCTCAGGTTCCTTTGAAACCCCCTTCTGTCCAATCAGTGATTGCCGGTGTTTGACAGTTCTCAGCGCCGTTCAACTTAATATAACTTGGCTGCTTCACTACCTTTGTAATTATGAGTCTGCGTCTTCAAAGTCCCTTTTCATGTTATGCTTTCGTCATGTTGTCCAGCCTTGATATTACATCTCTTGATCTCTGTCACTCTTCTCTGTCTTCATTTGTGCAGCTCCGCCTCCCTTTTTTCATGCAATCCATTTCTCCCTCTCACATATTTGACCCTCCCACTACCCTCTCATTACTTCACATGTTTCTCCTCCACCCACATCACACAACAAATGCATTGATCAACATGTAGAGCCCTGGCATTATTCCACATGGGAGAGGTGGAGAGGTAACCGGTTGTATCAAGACAAGGAGAGAAAAACAAGAAAGATCAAGGGATGAAAAATTAAGGGCGAACATGAAGAAAACACAAAACACAAAAAGGGACTTTGAAGAAACAGACTGATCGATGCATTTATTGCCATCAAGTTGCACAGGCACACACTCCTCCTGTGGCAACATTTTTCAGCCAAGCATAGAATTACTCATGTTGAGCTGATAGCGGCAGCACTACGAGGAGCCAGAACATTGAAAAGTGCCATTCTGACTTGTCATTTCCCCTCGTTTAGCTGTAGGCACATACCCACCCACACTCCCAAAAGACAGTGGCTCCTGTCGCCACTGTCATCAGGCAGCGGTTTTATTATTCTGTTTAACTACTCTCTCTGTCTCCTTGTCAAGCAGTTGAAAAATGCCACTTGTGTGTCTGCGTTTACACAGCACCTAGTGATTTTTAAATATATTTACACTTATAGAGAATAGATGTAATTCTTGTCTTTTTGCTCCTTTGATTGTGGAGTGGATGTATATGTATGCATACAGTATATTTATGTATATTTCCTCACAAGTTTTTTATTCAACAGTTAACTCCATTCAGAAACATTATAACACTCAAGACACTCAATCAATCATAGGTGTGTTCTGGACATGAATTTCAGAGTGTCATTTTCCATTCCCTTTAAGAGCCAGGTGTGCCTGCATCTGGCACGTTGCTGTTTGAATGATGGATTTGGCAGGTTAGAGAAGCAAATGGGGGTGCTGAAATGATCCACCTGTTAGGGTCAGGCAGGTTGAGTCATAAAAATTAACATTAATCACGGATGGGTTGCAAGTGGACAAAAAGGTACCTCCCCACTAGGACGCTGCGTGCATTTATGCACAAAGCACAGCAGCATGACCGCTGTGACACTACTGTGCACATGGAAATGTTATTATATTAAATACTGAAAGCAGCCACTTTTAACTTTAAAGAAAATTGTTTAAAAAATTCAGACATCAATACAACACATAATAAAGAAATCACCTGTAAAGCTTGCACTGCTCAACATAATTCACATGATGATTTAATGATTAGAGGCTGCCCTTCTATACACACAGTAATGTCACTGCAGCCAATATTGTTAATATTCAGGCAGCAAAACTAGTTGTCAACTGTGTGTGAGACCTTTTGGATGTGTAGAAGAACACAGAATTTAATTAACATTAGATCCTAACCAGTCCTATCAGATTTAAACAATCATTGAAATTACAGCTGCTGTGCATCGTGCGTAAAGCTCACCCTATTTCACCCACCTGCAATCATCCACTATTAACCAGGGTGTTAATTTTCATGAGCCGTGGATTAACTGCAGAGTGTATGTAAGTACAGTTGTGGCTGATGGGAATGGCAGTACTTTAGGTGGTATTTGGTCGCAAACAGAAATATTAGACAAATTGGAATTTCAACCAAATGGCTGCGCTGAAATGAAAAGTGTGTAGCAAATTTCATGACAATCCTTCCAACAGTTGTTGAGACAACAATTCACTCAGGACTAATGTCAACCTCACAGTGGGGATAGAGGAAAAATCACCAAAGTCGGCTGGATCCATCCTCTGGGGACCATAAATGTTGAGATTTTTCAGTCTAGACCAAAGTGATCGAGCAACAGACCAACATCGACATTCCTAGATCCATGGCACGTGGCACGATCCAATTACAGTCATCAGACAACTTGTGTGGTATTAAGTGTTCAGTCTGACCAAAAAACCACAACAGGACACATGCCAACAGTTATTTATCTGATGGTATCTTCCTGGAATAAGGAGACCACCTGACAAGGTCTGTTTCTGTCGGAGTGCACCCTGGATGTTCTTTTGGACTCACATCAACCGATTGTTAGAGATGGTTCAAGCAGGTTGAGTTCAGTATCACAGCAGCTGTTCTCTGCACCAGGGCATAATTACCACTGGGGATGAGGGGATATGTTGCCCTCACGTTTGTTCTTTCAGGGTGATTTTCTAAATAAAATCTTTCTAAATGTTGTCTTCTTACTTTCCAGCTGCCAAAACCCAGATGAGCGAAGGAGAGTCGCCTTCAGTTATTATCATGCGCTTAGAGCAATAAACTTAACCAGCAGCAGCCAAGTGATTTATGGTCTTTTTCTCCC
>JAJHUR010095977.1:0-13214 GCA_027495735.1 Lutjanus campechanus | reverse complement strand
CTCCCATTGTTCTGATAAGATGGACTTTTTCCAAAGACTCAATAATATAATCCGCCATGGCATGTTGGTCTACATGAGCTACTATGTCTCAAGTCCGCCATACAAAGCTGTGTGCGAACGTTATTTTGGACCTGACGTCACCATCATGTCTCTCATCCAGGAAGCTGATATCTGGCTGATGCGGGTCGACTTTACATTTGAGCTCCCTCGTCCCACCATGCCCAACGTGGTATACATCGGAGGGTTCCAGGGTAGGCCCTCCAACCCTCTTCCGTCGGAATTAGAGGAATTTGTGCAGAGCTCTGGTGAGCATGGCGTGATCGTCATGACTCTGGGGACCCTGCTGGGCAACCTCGGCCCTGAGATATCGGAGATCTTTGCCTCTGCATTTGCCAGCCTCCCCCAGAAGGTCGTGTGGAGACACATCGGGAGCAGGCCCGTCAATCTGGGAAACAACACCATGCTGGTTGAATGGCTACCTCAAAACAACATACTAGGTCACCCTAAAACCAAAGTTTTTGTCACACATGGGGGCACTAATGGAATTTATGAGGCCATCTACCACGGTGTCCCAATTCTGGGCGTCCCTCTCATCTTTGACCAGTTCGACAACATGCTGCGTATGAAGGCACGGGGCGTGGCTGAGATCGTTGATGTGACAACCTTGGATGTTGAGTCTCTGACGAGTGCTCTGAAGAATATTCTAGACCCAGAAAAGCCGTACAAACAGAATATGGAGAAACTGTCAGAGCTTCATCGTGACAAACCAATGAATCCCCTGGACAGTGCCATTTTCTGGATAGAGTACGTCATGAGGCACAAGGGTGCAGCACATCTGCGCACTGAGTCATACAAGCTGCCGTGGTATGCCTATCACAGTCTAGATGTGATGGCTGTCCTTGTAGCACTCGTCCTGCTGATCATCACTTCAGTTTGGGTTTTCTGTAGATGTCTCATTAGATGTTTGATAAGGACGAAGAAGTCCAAATCCAAGTCCAAGAATGAATAGATAACTAAAAAAAGACAAATCAAGCTGGAGATTGTTGATAAGAGTGAAATATAACAAACCAGTAATTTAAAGTGGCACAGAAACTATGGAATAGTCTAGACATAGTCTGTTTGGGTGATACTGGAGTGCCTCATCATTCACAAAGGTAAAGGGTCTCCCTCTGGTGGAGTAAATTCTCACCATTACTTTCTCGTCAGATGTCAAACTCCAACTCTGTGCCTGCAGCACAATTCACAGTTTTAAACAAATAATCATGGTAGTAATTCTGTTCAATTAGTCTTGTAAGTAGCTTAAGCTGATCTTGCAACTTCTTTAGACTGTCTATCATCTGTATCGATACTGTGGGCGGCTTGGTTGGAAACAGTTATAATGGTTGTAAAGCACATGCGATTTTTGTCAATTTAAAAGATAATTTCACAAGACAAGAAAGTCACAATTTAATTTCTTTTGTTGTTGTTGAAAACAGCATTCCAAGAGTGTATATTGTCAGATTCTCTGTAAAATGCTACTATAGTATTTGGTTTTTAAAAAAATGTTTCTTAAATAAATGACTAATTTATACCAATACCCTGTGCAGTACTGTACATGTCAATATAGAATTAATTTCCATATAAAATTCCTTCAAAGTCTTCACCACATTTATTACATGAGTCTGGACGAACAGAGATTTAAAGTGTAACTTGTCCAACCAGTTGGTGGAGGCATAAAACTGCGTCTGAGCATCTGTTAAATTTAGTTTGGTTTCACAATAATGCATGTGCACAATTTAAATCAGGCTGATGGGTCCAGCAGTATGCAAGATTAGCTGTGGACATCACATAGTCGATCACACACACACCTGCGGAGATAACTATGAGCAGAGCGGCCACTTTTATTTTATCTGACAGTGTGGAAATCTGTTTCCACATCACAGATGATGAACAAAGGCATTACAACATGGTTCTTAAAGGGGAAATCTGTAATAAATTTATGGTAATAAATCATAAAATGACTGTGATGTGTCATCAGAGATCAAAGAAACATGTTAAGTTGAAATACTGGCAACAACGCTGCAGCCGTGGTGTCACCATTCGAAGCTTCTATTCCAATAACTTTTTGTTTCATGTTGATAAAAGTTCAAATTGATGCTGAATGTTTGCTGAATGAATAAGTGTCTGTTTATGTGTCACAAGAAAGCATTAATTATCATGTAGAAGGCAAAGATGTTTAGGGTTTAATTGAGAAAAACGTTAATGGAGTCTGACAGGCAGTGAGACGTGGAGTCACTTAACTAAAACATATTTTCAGAGCAGTGGACTTATGTTTTCAGGAAAATGGGCTGAACTTTACACTGACAAACAATTGACAGTTAAAAACAGCTGATCAACTTACAGTGGTGGTCTCCTCAGCACTTCTTATTTACGATTGTGCGTGTCCTGTGCTGCTGCAGAGCTCTTGCAGCCACCCTGAACATCTGTAGACAAGAAGAAGCATTAATTAATGATCCACAAGCACATGACATAGTAATAGAAATAATTAGATTGTGTTTTATGTTTATGGCCAATAAACTGTTTGTTTAGCAGTTAACTTTAGATGGGCAGATGAAGCCTCATGAAGCTTTGGGGCGTTCTTTCCATTTCTGCCAAAAAAGCTCAAAGTGACATCTGGTGGCTTGCAGAAGTTATAGCGGCCCTTTAAGACTGGGGCAGAAACACCAGCACACCTCTCTGACATGAATAGTTTTAGTTTCATATGTGTGCAATAGAAGTCCAAGAAGCCTGCATGTTATTAAATCTGCAGGCCTATTTCTGATCAGAAGCGCTGCATTAAATATGGATATTATTGTGCAACATGTTACAGCAAAATAGTTATGTGGTTTCATGTCTTTAAATTTAATGGTTGATATTTCTGTGTATCTCATATGAGTCACAGTGTGATATGACTGGAGAGTGATATTCACTAAATTACTTTTGTAACATTATTACTTTGTATCACGAGGAAATGTTATCATATTTATGATTATGTCTCTCTAATGTAGCCTACATTGCCACCTTTCTCAATTATTCTCCTCTCTTCTTGTCCCATAGCTGTAAAACTTTCAAAACTGTTCAACTTAATGAAGCTCTTTCTGAAGCAACAGTGATGTTTAAAGCTTCGGACGTCATCAGTCACGTGATATTCTTCATTCGTCAGCTCCAGCACAATGTGTTAAAACAGTGAGCTTCACAGGAGTGAAACAAGCTTCAGAGCTTTGCTATCATCCATCCATCTCTAACATTTATGAAATTATTAACACAATCCTATTTTAAAACATTTTAAAGATAATTTATTACCCCTTTATTTGGTTGTTTACATATACATATATATATATATATATATATTTGTCTATAAATCAATTTTTGACTGGGCTCCATGCTTAAAAGAAAACTATTAAATCCATTTTCTTAACACAATGAGACCATGATAATCATAAAGAATGTGGATAAATATTCAATCTCATGTACAAAATCAAACATCTTATTTGAAACAAACAAAAGAATCACTGACAACGATACAAGAATCCCATAACATCTTTCACTGCAATAATTTCTGTCCACCAACTAACTCACAGCATTAAAAAAAAAAAAAATTAAGGTCCAGTGTGTAAGATTTAGAGGGACAGAATATGTCAGGAGTGGTATATACTATTCATAATATATACCACTGTATTTTCTCATTAATGCTTTCAAGTGGTGGGTGAAGAGAGCTGCACTCAGTTGGTTGCAATCTTCAAACTCACCACTAGATG
Organism: Lutjanus campechanus; assembly: GCA_027495735.1. Lineage (NCBI taxonomy): Eukaryota > Metazoa > Chordata > Actinopteri > Lutjaniformes > Lutjanidae > Lutjanus > Lutjanus campechanus. Next base: position 9,438 of record JAJHUR010095977.1, on the reverse strand, counting down.
CCAGTAAAGCCCACAAACTGCTTCTTAAACTGGAGGTAAGATAATTCAAACTGTACTTGTTGGTGTGTGTGTGTGCGCACGCATGTGTATAAACACAATTAACAAAATGATAGTAATAATGATGATGATGAATAATGATAATACCAACACTAATTTAAATTTTTGGGAAAATTTATCTTTGTAATTAAATCAAGTGAATGAATGAATGAAAGCTTTATTTCAAACATGTGAGTAATACAAAAATAGCAAAACAACTACAACAAAAAAACAAACAAAAAACAAAAGAAGAAATAAAACAAAGTATTTTTTTTATGCAAGTCTTTATATATTTTTTAAGATTTTTAAACTTTAGTACTGCTTATTTGTGTATATATGTCTAATTTTCTTTTATTTTTTGGTCTGTTTTTGTCTGCCTGATGACTACTGCTGTAACACAAGAATTTCCCAGTTTGGGATCAATAAAGTGCCATCCATCCATCCATCCATCCATAAATATGACTTAATCAGACATAAAAATGCATAAAAACGTTTCTCTATACCCTAAAAAGCCCCATGTGACTTCTTGACTGCTCAAGCACTGGTAAGCTTTCTTTCTTTTTCTTTTTTTTTTTTTTTGACAAATTCATTAAATAATATTGCTAACAAAGGTCAAGATTAAGGTTATCTTTATTTTCCACTGAGGGAAATTTGTTGTGCAGCGAGGGTTCACACACAAACACAACATATACACCCACATAATTCTACGTCTCAACTACGTCAACAGTTAGCAGTGGGTTTGGTGATGACTTCCTGTAATGGGTTATCATGTTTTTTTGGTTTAGACACATTTAGATGGAGGAAAGACTCATCACACAAAGCCGCAAAATCATCCACCACCAGCCCATGATCATGTTCCACCCCTTAAAGAAGGAAACTAAACTGTGTCTGTCCTTATAGTTGCTTCGACACTCATTAATGGACATGATGTGAAGAAGTGGGGGGAGACTGCAATGCTGGGGGCTGAGTAGCGCTGGTTTGAGAGAAAACTGTTAACTCTTACACACTGTGACCTATTCATTAAGTCCATTATCCAACCAATCAGGTTAAGATTGAGTTTAAAATTGCAGATGAGCCTCTCTGCAAGCAGGGATGAGGGGGAAAAAAAGAGAAAATCAATAAATAGGAGTCTGGCTTGAGACTTGAGGGCCCTCCAAATGCAGATACAGAAAGATGCACCCCAACCATAACATGTCAATATATTATAGCATTTTTAAATGACAGCTAAATAATACTACTGTTTTAAAAATGTATATTTTGATCAGCATTGAAATAATTCTTAGCAGCTTTAAAAAATAAAATCTCAGTCCACAGATGGAAAAAAAAGATGTCCACATTAAATAAAAGAATTAATCACAAGGAGGCTGGCCTGTTACAAGGTTTAATAGCTAAGAGTCTGATCTTTTAATGTTTATATTTTCGAGCATAACTGACTCTTTGCTAAGCCCCACGTACAAACAGCAACTGTCTGATCATAGCTTAGTAACCGTAAGCTGGCAAGCTTTTTCTCTACATGGTGTGCAGGAGGCTCTGAGAAGAGCTGTAGTCTCTCAAAAACATTAAACACAAGAGCACACGTGGTGAATAGATTAAACTCTGTCTTCATCTGCTTGAACATAAGCTGAAAACGTTAGCATGTCAGGGTAACTAACACTAGCTTATTAGCTGCAGTAACTTTAGCTCCAGCCAGACTTGTTAGATACAACTGCATCTGCATTTGTTCTGCGGGGGTTTGAGGAGGAGAATGTGGGATGAGGCAGTATCAAAGTGGGTCAACGATGATGTATCTCTCTCTGGCTCGCTGTCTCAGGTCTAAGCCGAGTTCGCTTAGCTCTTATCCCGGCTCTCTTCTTGTGGCGATTGCTCGTCTGACTGGGTAACCTGTCTCCAAGTCCGCTGCACTAACTGAGTCCCTTCCTTTTCCCACGTTAATGAGTGTACTTCTATCATCTATCATGCAGATATACCTGCTGTATTTCACCATCCAACCAATGTTTGCTGAGGTGTAAGCTAGTTTTAGCCTCAGTCTTTTAGCATTAACATTATACCATGTGCACAGCTGTTAGGTAACTTTACATTTACATTTTCACGGGGTTCTTGTTTTAAAAGGTGTCAGCTGGAGACAGACTTTTCGGCCGAGTTAGTAATAGCTTACCTCGGCCAGCTAGCCAACAAAATACACCATTGTCATCTTGAAATAAGAAGCTGCTTTTGTTTACTTCAAAGACCTCATGTTTCAACAATTACACCCCACCGTTATCACTTTAAACTGCATAAATGCAGTGCGAGAATGGAACGTTTGGCTGGCTTAGCAACAGTAACTATGGAGAGTGGGACTTTGAAGGATCAATTGGAGAGTAAATATCAAAACACCCTCAAAATACAGTTGTGCCCCAATTCTCAAGAACGAGTGATTCATCAGTCCTAAGCTGCATAGCACAAAAATTAAATTAATATAGATGCGGCAGTTAATATTAGAAAACAGTTATGAAATATACATTATAATGTTTAATATTTTTACTGTTAAAAACATGTTGTTAAACTTCACCTGCTGTTTGTGCCACAGACACACAGTCCGAGTCTGACAGAAACAGACAGCTGAACATCTGTCGAACTTGCTGCAGCAGCTGTCTGAGCTGAGCAGGAATATTGTCATTTCCATGGAGGTAAACCAGAGGGTTGAGAGCGCTATTCAGACTCACAAGGCCACGACTGATTTGCTTAGCGATGTAGACTCCATCGTACCATGTATGGCAAATCCCCTGGTTGGACAGAACTCTTGTCAAGAGGCTGAGGTTCTTGAGTACATGATGGGGGATGTAACACACAGAGAAGAGAAGACACATGATGAATAATAACTTCAAGCTTCTCTGTTTCAGCACCTTATCGGTTCTCTTCATTGTCCATAAAGTTACAGCCATGTGTCCATAGCAGCCCAGTGTGATGAGGAATGGGACACAAAATCCAGTAAGTGTCTGTCCAAGACTGTATTTCAAGTAATCCTCAACAAATAACGTAGAGGTGGTATGATAACATTTCTGAGTCTTGTTTCCAGATGTTTTGGTGTAAAACATGTCTGGAAGACTTTGAACACCCACCAACAGCCAAACCATGACTGAGATGGTCACAGAGTGGGTGACAGTTATTCTTCCCATGACTCTGACTGGATGGACAATGGCCAGGTATCTGTAGACACTTATACAAGTCTGGAACCCGATGCTGCTGTATAGATGCAGGTTGAAGCACAATCTTGTTATCTTGCAGAAAGTAGTTCCAAATATCCATGTACTCTTCATATGGTAGTAAACCACCAAAAATGGGAGCGTGAGCAGGTACAAAATATCAGCAAGTCCGAGGTTGAGAACAAAAACATTGATGATCTTCAGCTTCTTCCATTTGTGCAGCAGAGACTTCAATCCCCATCCATTAGCTGCCAGACCAATGATGAATACTAAGCTGTAGACAGGAGGCAGGAATCTGCCTGTAAAGTCAAAGCTGACGTGAGAACAAAAGGTTTGATTCATTCCGTCTTCTGACAAGCAGCAAATACTGTGAAGAATATATGCTGAGATGCCCAGAATGATTCAAGTAACTGATCATAAACTGTTTGTCTTTAGGGTTTGCTTCCTGTTAAAGTCAACCTTCTTAGAACCTTATCATTGCAAAATTAAACAGTAGAATTAGATGTGAGCTCCCACGGTGGTAAGATCTAATGATAACATGCACATAACTACATCCTCCTCTGAGTGTGTCAAATGCCACTTCATTATTTCTACTGCACCAAATTAAAAGAGACAGACACAAAGTGAGCCGAAGTCAGTGGTTTGGATGGGCCGAAGGCAGGAGTCGAACCAGCGGCCGCTGCAGAGGACTAACAGCCTCAGTACATGGGGCGGATGCTCTACCAACTGAGCCAAACCTCCACCTCCAAGTTTTTGGTCTTAATAAATACGTTTTTAAAGTACAAATGGATCAGGTTTCTGCTGATCATGTCCGTTACAGTGGCACATCACTTCTGCTGGATTTAACACTGGGGCCAGTGTCTCTGTCTTATGCGCACAGCTTCATTCTATTTCACACACCTGCAACCAATCTGCTGTTAATCAGAATGTTAATTTTTATGCCATGTGGATTAACTGCAGTGCTCTAAAAGCAGAGCGTCCACACATTGTGAACCCTCCTACATAGTCTCATCTTATTCTATTCTAATTCTATACTAGAATGACCATGACTTATACTAGGCTGTAGCTAATGTCATTTTTGTCATGTCATATTTTACGTTTGAAGCTTCTCCTGGGGTTTTCGAATGAAGCCTTAAATGTCTCTTGTGAATAAAATAAAATCCTCAGTGAATTGAATAATTGACCTGTGCCAAGAGAATGCACTTAGCCTACCAAATATAATTTTTTTTCATAAGCAGAATCTTTTGTCGGATAAAAAAAAGATGGCTTAAGTTGTAATTGGAAATGTTTGGATCACGCAAGCTGGAAATAATCCTACGCAGCCATCACTGAATCCACAAATAGTATAATAGCCCACCAATAATACTGTCGTAGCCTTATTTTCACCTGAAACTGTGCTGAAATACCAGGTGACTAGACATGGAAAAAAAAAAAACCTGAGCAGCATTTGAACATATTAAGATATGAATCTGCTCCTCCATCTGACTTTGCACCGTCATGGCTCTGATGCATATCTAAACCACTATGACAGTCATTTTCCTTCTTGAAACTTGCTTAATATTCTTTAAAGGCTTTGGCTTTAGCTCAATTTGCTGATAAGATTTCTGTACTAAGCCAAAATTTGTATCCACTATCTGCTGCTGATTTCAGTTGAACCTTCTGTTCCTCGTAACAACCGACACTGCACGCAGTCGTGTAACAGTTGCAGTTGAACTGACATTTTTGAATCCATCACTTTGTCAAATCTTTGACCATGTTAGTGCTGATAGGCTTCTTTTAGCGGCTCCCCTTGTTGGAGCATTATCTGTATGAACTGTTTTTATTACAGCATTTTTGTGATTGTTGATTTTGTTTAATTTCCCTTCATTTCCCTGAGTTAACTGCAAACCAAGCTAATCAGTCTGAGGCCAACATGTTGTCATGGCAATACGACATTCTAATGAACTTTACTTTATGTGTACGTTCCCCAGATGTTGATCTTTCACTGATGGCACTTTGTTCCTCCCTGACACACCAAATGTATATAATGATAATTTCCATTTTGACAAAAAAAATACACTTACAACCTTTTATTAAAGTCCATCAGACTCTTAATTACATATATTATATGAGTCTGAACAGACATGCATCTAACCTGCAACTTGACTGGCTGGCAGAGACACACAACAGCCAGGAGGTAATTAATTAATTAATAGTAATTCTTGCTAAAGTGAGAAATGTCATTGTAAATACGTATCTTTGCATCATCGGTCTTTGCTGTCCTGTTACAGTATGTTTGTGATGTGTTATTCTTTTATCATTTGTAACCCCCAACACTGAATTTGTCCACCGCACACATGCACACTGGGAGCAGAAGAACACGGCTTTCACCTTTAACTGAGCGCGGTGTCACTGTGGTTTTGATACCAAACTGTAAATGTCACTGTTTGAGAAACCAAGCAGCGCAGTCATACAAGGAGCTTTAAAATGGCTTAATTAGCGAGCAGGTTCCTAGATTTCCTCACCACAGACTTTATCATAATCATTAGTTTCACTCCAGTGAAATCAATTCAGTTGAAAAATGATGCTGACGTAGTTGTCTACGTCTAAAATGCGACTTGTTTCCTTTTGAAGGCATTTTTTCTGTGATGGGGGGTCATACACAGTGTCTAATACTGACACATAAAACTGATGTTCTTTGATATTTTCCCTGTGAATTTCTTTGCACTTGATGCAGGAGTGTCATTCAGCCAGGGCATCTCAGGCAACGGACATCCTGTTTATTTTCACACATTCACACTATCAACTTCCTGTTGTACTGAGTTTTACAGAGCCTCCCCACCACGCTACACGGTCCACTTCTCTCAGAGAGAACAATAACATTATCACAACAGTTTTTTGTGTTTATTTTCTTTTAACATGGTTATAAGACAAGACATACCTTACACAAAACTTAATATCAAAAGCATAAATAACAGACGCATAGAAAAGACAACAAGTGAGTACATTCTTCTGTCAAAACACTACACGCAGTTTATAAAACCACACACACAAGTATCATATCACCTAAGATCTTTTGCAAATTGAAACACTTCACTTCAAACTGCTGTGATCAATCCACAACAATTAACATTTCTGTTTTTCTAATGATATAGTCTGTGTTTGGTGTTTTCAGTGATATTGTCCGAGCAAACAGAACGCACAGGAGCAGATGGAAATAATTGTTTGTCTCCACATTGTAAAACCAAAAGTCAAAGCAAATCATTTGTGGAGACAAAAAGAAAGCATGAATTACAAAAACCATTACCATCATCTCCTCATCTAGCTGGTCCTGGCCATCATTCACACACAGAAAATACATGTCAAATATCTCAGAGCAGCATGCAGAACATTGTTTCAAACATGAATGCCAGTACCAAAAGTAGTAGTTTATATCCATAGCACCTACATTGTACTCATTTTAGTGAAAAGTTGTTTTTCATCTGTCCAAATTTTTTTATTGTGCGTATGCCTGACTGATGAGTTTACAATTAATCACCTGAGTCTCTGTACACCTGATAGGCATGTCTGATCGGTTGGTTAGAGGCGTGGTATTTTATTGCGTTTGGAAAGGGCAAAGAAGTGACACTGTGTTAGAGTTCTGTGTTTAGTGATTTGAAAAATACTGAATGTAGCGAGTCAGGTTTTACTAATACTTCTCGTGAATAATCAATGATAAAAGAAATTGCAATAGCGATTATATATATAAAACTTTTTAAAAAAAACTTGTCAAAATAATACAATAAAATCATATGAAAAATAAAACAAAAATTAGGCAGGAACAACAATATCCCAGAAAGCGCACATAGTCACATCAGTCAAAGTCAGAAGTCAGTCATCGTGTAAAAACTGTTAAACAGCATATCTGACACACTGATATCATCAGTAGGTGGGTGAATGACACCTTTTTTTTTCTCCAAAGGTTTCACCTTACATTGTCAGGAAATGAGTCATGTTCTCCATAACGTGAGATTTAGTCATTTCTCAGACATTGGCCCACTTGTGAGGTTTGCTTGAAGAACACTCATCAGAATTAGTTTATTTCCACTGAGGTGGGAGGATAAAACCCCAAAATAAACATTTTAGCATCAATTGATAATAATCTTCGAAAGCAATAATTATATATGCAATGAAATCTGTTTTAGTTTAGAAGTTCAGAAAGAATGCATCCCCCTTCTTTTGTATGGTGAGAGATTAAAGAAATTTGTGACTAAACAGTCAAATAAAGTGGAGAATTAAGTAGAAATAAAATTAAATTATGAACTATATAAATATATATATTTATAATATCTTCTAAAAACTTACAATAATCTTGCTATTGTGTTGAACTGTGTTTTACTGTAGGTAGCTGTGAGTATGGAAACACCTTATATTATTATTATAGAGTTTATTATTTAATTCAATCCTTACATCTTTCCAGGTAATAAGGGTTTCCGCGACACACTTTTGGTGTCCACATCTGGAATTGCTCTTGAGAAATGTATTTTTAGTTTATAATCTCCCCCAACAGTGAAATGGAATATCTGCCCATGCAAGCGGTAGCTTTACAGCTCACATTTTGGTGAAACCTGGCACCAAACAGTTGCTATCTCTTTGCAATCCCACGTGCAGATTTTCAGAATAGTTTTATTTATTTTAATATGAGCTTTTTTAGCATGTTAACAACAACATGAGGACCACGTTGATGAAAACCTTGACCCAGTGCAATAAATGTGTTAAAGGGACAGATGATGCAGTTGTTCAGTTTCAGTCTCATATCAGACAATTTACACACCTTCACTGGTGGTCAACGACAGCCGTGTAACAGCTTGACGAGCTCGCTGAAGCAGTCGTCCCAGCTGAGCCGGAATATCCTCATTTCCATGGAGGTAAACCAGAGGATTCAGAGCGCTGTTCAGAGACACAAGGCCATGACTGATCTGTTTACCAATGTAGGCTCCATTAAACCATTTATGACACACCTTCTGTTTTTGTATACCTCTTGCCAAGAGGCCGAGGTTCTTGAATACATGATAAGGGATGTAACAAACAGAGAAAAGAAGAATCAAGATGAACAACAACTTCAAACTTTTCTGTTTCAGTACCTTGTCTCTGGTATTTGTGCGGCAGAGAACAGCAATCACATGTCCATAGCAGCCCAGTGTGATGAGGAATGGGACACAAAATCCAGTTAGTGTCCATCCAAAGCTGTATTTCAGGTAATCCTCAACATAGTCATTGGTGGTGGTATCGAAGCATCGTTCAGTCTTGTTTCCAGATGTTTTAGTGTAAAACATGTCCGGTAGAATTTGGACACTCACCAACAGCCAAACCATGACTGAGATGGTCACAGAGTGGGTGACAGTTATTCTTCCCTTCACTCTCATTGGATGAACAATGGCCAGGTATCTGTACACACTGATACAAGTCAGGAAGCCGATGCTGCCGTACAGATTCAGGTTGAAGCAGAATCTTGTTATCTTGCAGAAAGTAGTTCCAAAGATCCATTCATTCCCCATATAGTGGTAAACCACCAAAAATGGGAGCGTGAGCAGGTACAAAATATCCGTAAGTCCGAGGTTGAGAACAAACACGTTGACGTCACCCAGTTTCTTCCAGTTGTGCAGCAGAGACTTCAGTCCCCATCCATTAGCTGCCAGACCAATGATGAATACTAAGATGTAGACAGGAGGCAGGAATCTGCCTGTAAAGTCAAAGCTGATAGAACAGGAGGTGTTATTCATCATCTTTCTTGACTGTGTTCAGCAGTTAGTGTAGCTCCTTCTCTCTGTGACTGTGTGCTGAGACAGACACTGAATTTCAGCACGCATGGTGCAGATAAGACTTCCTGTTTTTAGCCCACCTTAATTTGAGACACTGCATCTCATTCGTCTACATCTCCTCACATTCAGGAGTAATGCAGAAATCATCCAATGAAAGGCTCTTAACTATTTGCTTAGTTAAATCCAGGTGGTGACTTCTTTTTATTTGTCCGTTTGCTCAGATTTGAATTATAATTCTCAGAGGCAGTAAGAGTCTTGAAACAAATTTCAGGGGTGTGTTTCTCCTGCCTGTCTTCACAACCCTGTGAACTACTGCATAAATTACCATCAAATTTGGCAAAGACAATCATGTTTCTCAGACAATTAACCTTTAACAATCCCCTTAATTTTACTTCAGCGCCACCAAGCGCTTTTTTTTTTTTTTTTTTTTTTGTTTTTAA